>JAQQSW010000270.1:19003-42291 GCA_028646575.1 Pseudocheirus occidentalis
CAAGAGCCCTTGGCCTCGATGGGTCGCGTCAGCCCCCCTGCTATCTGCAGGCCGAGGGCTCTGAAGCAGCTGTGGCTCTCAGCCGTTGGTGCTGCAACAGCCGCCTCCCGCTGCCTCCTTGCCCTGGGAGCAGTTTGGCCGGACCCGCTCTTCTCCTCCCCAGTTAGCAAAATCCACTGACCTTTCTCTTAGCCTTTTTGTCTTCTGGCCTGATAAATGTGGTAACTGTGCCTCCAGTGCAGCAGATATGCTCTCCTGCAGCCGCGGTTCCCTGCACGATGCCCCAGGGCTTGAGCCGGCCAGGGTTTCAGCCACGGGTCCCAGACTGCTGCAAAGAGCCCGCCTGCTGCGCTGCCTGTAGTGCTTTCTGTCTTGTGGAGAGTTTTGGAGCTTGAAAATCTGTTTAGCGTCCCATTTTATGAGTTTTTTAGCGTGTTTGTGTGGGAGCTGTGGTGCTTTGCTGCTTCTACACCGCCATCTTGGCTCCGCCCCTCCTCCTGAAATAATTTTAAATAATGCCCCAAAACAAATTTTGGAGTGACAGTACCCACAAAAGGACAGGGTGTAAAAATGTTCCAGCCCAAGACAATTTATAAAATGAGCCTAAAAATTCTTTTCCACCTGGGTCAGAGTGGAGCACAGTCCAAAACAGGTCAAGCCAGCAAAGATTTGGCCACAGGAGACCCAGAGCAGACCTTGGAAGTGACTGAATCAATAGTCACAGTGGCTGCCTCTAGAACTCTCAGCTTCCAGACCCCACTGACCCGTAGAGTAAGGGAGTCAGAAAACTGGTCAGAAGGAGATTACAGAGGTCATTACATTAGAGGACCAGAGGACTTGGTATATGATATTCCAGAGAACAAAGGAGCTAGAATTACAAACAAGAATCACCTACCCAGCAAAACTGAGTGTAATCCTTCAGGGGGAATAATGGATATTCAATTAAATAGAGGACTTTCAAGTATTCCTGATGAAAAAACCAGAACTAAAAGAAAATTTGACTTTCAAATAGAAGACTGAGAAGCGTAGAAAGATAAACAAGGAAAGGGAAATCATAAGTAAGGGTAAACTGTTTACACTCTTACGTGGGCAGATGATACTTGTAATATATAAAACCTTTCTTATTATGAGGATAGTTAGAAGGATTATATATAAACAGAGGGCATGGGTGTAAGTTGAATATGATGGAATTATATCTAAAAATAAAATAAAATTAAGTAGTAAGAAAGAAGAATGCACTGGGAGAATAGGAAAGGGAGAAGTAGAATGGGGTACATTGTCTCACATAAAAGAGGTATGAAAGGGGAAGATGAGGGAAGTAGTGGGGAGCACTTGAACCTTACTCTCACTAGAATTGGCTCAAGAAGGAATAACATACACACTTAGTTGGGTACAGAAATATATCTTATCCTACAGCAAAATAGGAGAGGAAGAGGATAGAAAAATGGAGGGGAATTGATAGAAGGGAGGGCAGATTGGGGGAGGCAATAGTCAAAATGTTTGTATGTCTCTTTTTGCTATACTTCTGAAGGAGTAAATTTCCCTTTATAAAAGCTACCCAATGGTGGGTAAATAGAATGGGGTGCTGATCATTGGATAGCTACTAGATAGGGGGAGCATAGCTAGGAGAGTATTGAACTGATAACAAGGAGAGAGAAATCCCACAAACTACTTTGGGTACCCTGTAACTCAGAGGGAAAATACATTATGCCCAGCCCTGAGAGAGTGGGAACACAGAACATATAGAAAGGTTTTAAAGTCAAGAATATCTGAGTTCAAGTCTTACCCCTGACACATACTGTCTGTGTGACCCTGGGCAAATAATTTCTTTATAAGACTATGCAACTTTCCTTTAGCAAAGTTTCAGGATATGAAATAAATTTACATAAATCATCAACACTTCTATGTATTACTGAAAAAATACAGCAGCAAGAGATAGAGAAATTCCATTTAAAATAACTTCAGACAATACAAAATACCTGGGAGTCTACTTTCCAAGACAAACCCAGGAACTATAGGTACACAATTACAAAACACTTACCACACAAAGTCAGATCTAAACAATTAGAAAAAAAATTTTTTTGCTTTTTTTTTGAGAGGCATTTGGGGTTAAGTGACCTGCCCAAGGTCACGTGGCTATATAGTATAGAATATATAGAATATGCAAGCAAATAGTATAGAATCCAAATTCTTTTTTTTTTGCTTTTTTTTTGAAGGGGGGAGGGCAGGGCATTTGGGGCTAAGTAACTTGCCCAAGGTCACGTGGCTAGGAAGTGTTAAGTGTGTGAGGCCAGATTTGAACTCAGGTCCTCCTGACTTCAGGTCCAATGCTCTATTCACTGCACCACCTAGCCACCCCCGAATTGGAAAAGAATTAACTGTCCATGGGTAGGCTGAGCCAATGTAACAAAATATGTTAATTCTACCTAAATTAATTTACTTATTCAGTACCAATCAAACCACCAAAAATTATTTTATGGAGTTAGAAAAAATAATAATCTGGAAAAACAAAAGATCAAAAATATCAAAGGAATCAATGAAAAATGTGAAGGAAGGTGGTCTAGATTTCAAACTGTATCATGAAGCAGTAATCATAAAAACAATCTGGTACTGGCTAAGAAATAGAATGGTGTAACAATGTAATAAGCTAGATACACAATACATTATAGCTAAGGACTATAGTGATCTAACGTTTGATAAATCCAAAGGTTCAAGCTTTGGGGACAAGAACTTACTATTTAACAAAAATCACTGGGGTAACTAGAAAACAATTTGGCAGAAACCAGGTGTAGAGTCTAGACCAACATTTCACACCATATACCATGATTTAGACATAAAGGTGATATAAATTAGTGGTGCATGTAAAATTCTACCTGTTAGTTCTATAGATGATGGAAGAATTTAGGAGCAAGCGAGAGTGAGAGGAACACAAAAATTAAATAAATAATTTGATTACATTAAATTAAAAGGGTTTTGCACAAACAAAACCAATGAAGACAAGATTAAAAGAAAGCAGGAAACTTGGGTAGAGGGGCAGAATTTTACAGTAAGTTTCTCTAATAAAGTGTTCATTTCTCAAATATATAGAGAACTGACTCAAATTTGTAAGAATATGAGTCATTCTCTAATTGACAAATGATCAAAGGATATGAACAGTTTTCAAAAAAAATTTTCAAATCTATAATCTTTTGAAAAAATCTCAAAATCACTATTGATTGGAGAAATGCAAATTAAAACAACTCTGAGGTACCACCCCATACCTTTCAGATTGGCTAAAATAACAAAAAATGAAAATTATAAATGTTGGAAGGGATATGTAAAAACTGGGACACTAATGCACTGTTGGTGGAGTTGTGAACTCATTCAGCCATTCTGAAGAACAATTTGGAACTATGCCCAAAGAGCTATAAAACTATTTCACTCAGAAATACCACTACTATATCTGAAATTATCCCAAAGAGATAAAAGAGAAAAGCACCTATTTGTATAAAAAATATTCATAGCAGTTCTTCTGGTGGTCGCAAAGAAATGGAAATTGAGGGGATGTCCATCAATTGGAGAATGGCTGAATAAGTTGTGTTATATGATTGTGATGAAATACTATTGTACTATAAGAAAATGATGAGCAGGATGGTTTCAGAAAAACCTTGAAAGATATATATGAACTGATGCAAAGTAAAGTGAGCAAAAACAGAACATTGTACACTGTAACAGCAATAGTGTATGATGACCAACTATAAATGACTCTGCTATTCTGATCAATACAATGACCCAAGACAGATCCAAAGGACTTATGTTGAAAAATCCTATCCACCTCCAGAGAAAGAATTGATGATATCTGAGAGCATATTGAAGCATAATTTTCTCACTTTATTTTTCTTGCTTTTTTTTTGTGAGATGACCAATATGAAAACGTTTTGCATGATTTCAAATATATAAGTAATATTACATTTCTTGCCTTCTCAATGGATGGGGGAAGATAAGAGGAAAGAAAATTTGAAACTCAATTTTAATAAATGTTTAAAAACAAATAAATCATAATTTAAAAATAAAATATGACCATATAATCCTAACAAAACTATTTTCTTACAGTTATAGAGAAAGTGAGGACTTACTTTGGTAGAAGACAAAACCTCACATTTGCCTATAGAACAATGAAAGAAATCCTTATCCAACTGTTGTCTCCTGAAGCCTAGACTTCACAACTCAAAAGTATCTTTGGACATAAGATAACAGTCATAATGTGGATTCTGTTTCAGACACACACAATCGGTAACTCCAGCCACCAAGACCCACTTGCTTCTTACTGTGATTCTTCCTCCCACTTGATTTCATCCAGCTACCTACAAAGGAATGTCCTGGCTGAAACATCTCTCCCATTCTCTCTTGAAAGGAGCTTGTTTGTTATCACGGGACCCAACCAGCTACAGCCCTTCTCCATCCTGATTCCAAGAGAATGTTTATTTAGGAGCTTTTTTTCTAAAGCCACTGACCCTTTGTAGAGCCTAGAGAAGTAGTTCTCAACCTTCCTAATGTCATGACCCTTTAATACTTGTATGTGGGCATTATCTGCCTGGAGATGGATAGAGAAGCAGTGTCTCAGTTCCTAAGACCATTGGAAATATGTGTTTTCTGATGTTTTTAGGCGATTCCTGTGACCCCTGTGAAAGGGTTGTTTGACCTCCCAAAGGGGTTGCGACCCACAGATTGAGAACCGCTGGCCTAGAGGCTTCCTCATAAGTCCTAAAGATATAAACCTGCTGGCTGCTATTGTTGTTGTTGTTCAAGTTGTGTCTGACTCTTCATGCCCCAATTTTGGGTTTTCTTAGCAAAGGTACTGGATTGGTTTGCCATTTCCTTCTCCAGCTCATTTTGCAGATGAGGAAACTGAGGCAAACAGGGTTAAGGGATTTACCCGGCATCACACAGCTAATAAGTGTTTGAGGGCTGGCATAGATATAAAGAGTGCTTTAATCTATTATCAGGGAAGATTCCCTTTATGCAAAGAAGTGGGCTCTTCAGGAAGGGGCTGAGCAGCGAGGCGAGAATTGACCAAGTATCATAATAGGCAAGAAAATCTCTTAAACCTTTGTTAGAACAACTCCCCCCTAGATCTCTGAAACCCTGTTGCTTTAATTCTTGTGCTCCCTCTCCATGGATTCATGGAATCACAGATTTAGAACCAGAAAGGATGTCAAAGAGCATCTAGCCCAAACCCTTTGTTTTACAGGAGGGGAAAATGAGACTAAGAGAAGTGAATTGACTCAGCCAGAGTCGCACAGCTAGGAAGTGTCTGAGACTAGATGGGGACTCTACCGCCATTGCCTCATGTAGCTTCCTGGTCTTGCCTCTAATTATGCAAGTTAAATCTTTGCCTTAAACCTTTGCCAGTTACCCAGCTTCTTCATGATCCCAGCAGCATCTATCCCCTATGCCCCCTGGTGACTTTTCCCTAATGCTCCCAATGATGACCCTGAGCCAACCATCTGACTCCCTTAATTGGAATATTATCAAAGGCTCCACGGAACATAATTTATGATTATCTCAAGATGCTGAGATAACAGTTCCTTTAATGAGGTTTTTGCAGTTCTGTTTACTTAATCGGCAGCTGGCTTTAGATACTAAATCACCTGCATTAAGGAGATTGCTTTTCAATTGGGAGTTCTAAGTACTTATTGACACATGAATGATTCTCCTTCCCAAATGTGGTTAGAGGAGGTAGCTGGGGATCCCCTCCTAAGCCAGCAGGGGTGTTTGAGAGTGAATGAGACGGCTCAGTTCAAACACAGTCACGCTAAAAGTCACTGCAATCCTCCTCCCAATGAGAAAAGAATTCCAAAACCACGGCTAATGACCTGCTTATTTGGGGGAAGGGAATAAGCATTTACATAGTGCCTACTATGTGCCAGTCACCATACTAAACACATTTTACAAATATTATGGCATTTCATCCTCCCAACAACCCTGCAAGGTAGGTGCTATTATTATGCTTATTTTACTGCTGAGGAAACCGAGGCAAGCAGAGGTTAAATTACTTGTCCAGGGTAACACAGCTAAGAAGCGAAGCGTCTGAGACTAGATGGTAAATCAGGTCTTCCTGACACCAGGACCGGTTTTCTAACCATTGCACCACCAGCTGCCTAAATTTATTTCCTATAAGAGTAGATGCTGTTAGGGGCGGCCAGGTAGCACAGTGAATAGAGCACTGGCCCTGGAGTCAGGAGGACCTGAGTTCAAATCCAGCCTCAGACACTTAACACAAAAACTTGCTGTGTGACTTTGGGCAAGTCACTTTACTCCAATGGCCCCACTTTCTCCCCTCCAAAAAAGCAAAATAAAAAAATGAAAGAGTAGATGCTACAGTCTTAAGCCATACTTGACATCTTGATGCCAAGGCTTGCTCTTGATTCCAAGGTTTTCAGAATTCTTTATGAGGGAACAATATTGTGAAAAGGGCTGCAGACTTTAGAGTCAGCAGACCTTGAATTTCATTTTGACTTTGACATCTGACATCTGACACTAACTAGCCTGGAGACCTTAAGTAAGCTCCATCTTCTCTCTGCTGCCTGGTTTCCTTTCCTATGGAAGGAGAGGTTGAATTACATGATAAGATATACTCTCATCTATGATCTATGTGGATAGGGAATGGACCTGTGGTCTTGCTGGCATGGGGAACTCCTTGAGGAGGAAACTCCTACCAATGCCCGTCAATTCTTCCTTTGCAACTGATAGCCTTAGAAAATTGCTTAGAACACTGAGAGATTCATCCATTGGTCTAAGGTTACAGAGCCAGTGAACAAAAAAGCATTTATTTACCGCCTAGTATGTGCCAGGCACCATGCTATGCCCTGGGGATACAAAGAAAGGCAAAAAAAAAACTTCCCTGCTCACAAGAAGCTCACAGCTGAATGCAGGAGGCAACATGAAAACTCTGTACAGATATTGATAAGATAAATGGGCAACCATCAACAGAGGAAAGGGACTAGAAATAAGGAGGATCAGGAAAGGCTTTCTGTAGAAGGCAGGGTTTTAGCTGGGACTTGAAGGAAGCCAAAAAGCCAGGAGAGAGAGACGAGGAAGAAGAGAATTCTAGGCATGGGGGACAGCCTGAGAAAAGGCATCGGGAATGATGTCACAGAAGTCTTTCAGCAGATTAAATACATCTGATACAACTGAGCATAGTGCATAGTAAAGAAGGACACAAGCATCTAAGCAGTGCTTACTGTACTGTGTGGCAAAGTCAATAAATATTTATTCATCACTCTCTGTGTGACCGTCTGTTGAGGACCATGGGCCAGTGAGACTCCCATAGGCCAGTCAGACTCTGGCCCTGATGGCTGAATAAGCCCCCTCAGGTGAAGGGCTTGCTGCCAGGCCTGGATAGGTTCCCCATCCCCCAAGGAAGAATTTAAGCACACAGGTGGAAGGATTGGAGTCTGGGGGTTCAGGGGTGTTTACATCCCCAGCCTGAGAGCACTGTAGTGCACAATGTCCACAGTGGAAAGCCATTAGGAAGCATTCTATAAAAGGCTTGCACTTAAGACAATAAAGGAGACTCTATTTTCCACTACTCTTTAAGTCCCCATTTCTCTTTTAACTTACCCTCTCTTACAGCCTCAGTGTAGATAATTCTCTCAGCCCTGCTGGGTGATAGCAGGGCTCCCCACATTCTCTCAGCTCTGTCATAGAAGGCAGGGTTCCCTGCCGTGGCCCACCACAACTGGCACCACAGCATGGGACCTACATAAGACATAGAAGCAATAGGCCCAACCAGGGGCCAAGGCACAGGGACGACAGGCCCAGGTGATGAAACAATAGGCCAAGGCACAGAAACAATAGGCCTAGGTTCTAGGTCTGGGTAGACCTAGAACAGGTCTAGGCTCTGTAGAAACCACTGACCAAGGCACAGACACAGGCCCAAGTAAAGGAATGACAGGCCAAGTGAGGTATCACACAAGCCCACGTTGGTCTCACCCAGGAGGTCCCCCTTGGCAACTCAGGATCCTAGGACTAGGAAGGGAAGGGGAAGGCTTAGACAAACCTCACCTGGTACATTCACTTTTTCCCCCAAAGCAAGAAAGCAACAGCTATGGGGCAATTGTAGATTAAGCAGCCAAGAGACATACAGAAAAAGTCCTCTTATGCATAAAGAAGGAGAAAGAACTTTTTGTCATGCAGAACCAGAGTGAAGGGAGCCAAAGCATTTGATCCAGAAATCAGGCTGGTCCTAGATAAGTTAGCTCCAGATTTTTACCACGGCCAGTCAAAAGTAACTGGTCTTGGGTTTTTCCCTTGAGAAGGGGCTGTAAATTCGAGCCTTTCTGATACCCTGCAATCCAGGGAGGTGCCCTGTTCTGGGATTACTGCCAGAAGATGTTAGCTGCCTTTTATGATTTTTGTACATTTTTAGATATTATTCTTTGGGTGTTGGAATCAAGGACCTGGTTATCTTCAAGGCTTAAAAACTGACATCACTGCCTGACATTTTGAAACTGAGCAAAGAGTATTAAGAAAACTAAGTGACCTATAATTACCTTCTTTGTGTCATTACTCTATAAAAACCTTGCTCTTGGTATCAATAAATGGACTGCTTGACAATCACTCCTAGACTACAATTTCTTGAGCTTTCACAAACTAGTGTGTCAGTTTAGAGCTGGCTTAAGAAACCGCTCAAATTATCTCTACAATTGGAGCCTGGACAGGGATCTGAAAGAAGACAGTAGGAAAGTGCCTTCCCTGGGACTCCAGAGAAAAGAAATCCTCATCAGAAGAGGCACCTCAGTGGCCGCAGGGTCATGGTAAGACATTAAGGAGGGGAAAGTTTTATCCTGCATCTAGCCATTTTTAGGCCTAAAGAAGAACTGGGCTGTTAGGGAAAGCTTTTAGCAGTCTTAGGGCTAAAAGAGTCACCAGGCTTAGTGATAGATGAGGAACTAGAAACATTAAGATCAGGACCCGGTCTTGGCAAAAAGCTGTCAGAAGAAAATGGAAGAGGTACAAAGTGGAAGTAGAGACGGAGAAAATTATCTAAGATTCTTAAAAAGAATAGTAAAAGAAAATTGGGAACAACCAGGAGACAGAGGAGTGAGAGATTTATGGATGAAGGACTCTAGAATTTCCCCATTTCTGCCTTTTTTCTATGGAATATATTAATGATACATTTAACAGCAGAAAGTGCCAAAGGCAGCTCAAACGTTTCAGTGTAATGCAGCTGTCTCTATTAAAAAAGTATCAAGTAAGTCTTTCCTGGTACCTGTTTTAATCTTTTCGGGAGATCTCCTTCAAATTCTACATAATGTGAGCCTTTGGATCCATTCTACTGTTTTCTGTGTCTATTCTGCTTGGGTTTTTGTCTTTGTGTGAGTGAGCAGGTGAGAGTAATTTGTCATTCTATAAGATTTAAAATGCTGCCAGATTGCGGTTATCTCCTTCACTCCCCCTCTCCCTTCATTCTCGCCAGAAAATGAACAAAGTATTTTATTATTTTACAGGTTATAAAATGGTTATCATAAGTCGAAGACCGTAGGAGCAGTGTCAGGTTAAAATTAGAAAGAAATAAGGTATGTGTGGTTTTAAAAGGGGCTTTAATCAAAGTCCAGCAAAAAAAAAAAAAAAAAACGACTGTAGGAGAAGCAAGAAAGTTTACGTATGTAGCAATGAGAGCAGCATGGGTAGGAAGTTTAAGATAGGTACAAACTATTTACTATTGAAAAGTGTGAACAGAAGTTTTAAGATTTTTAAAAGTTTGAAAACCTCTGCTTCATTCTACTCTGGCCAAGTTGAATGAGGAGAAGGCGATAAGAAATAATAAAGGAATGTTTTCCCTCAGATCAAAGAGGCACATGAAGAAGCTTTTAATAATTTCCTGCCTCACTTATTTAAAAAAAAATTGCATATTGGAATGCTACGAAAAATCAATTTGAACTTATTCTAGTCATTTTGGGGAATGTGAAAAAGCGAATTAGTGTCACTCCTAACTTGATTTTAAGATAAGCCAGAATTTATTATACTAATTGACAGTTAGGCAAATTAGAATTTTGCTAAGATCTGATAAAGAAACATTTAAAAGTTGAAAGCTTCAAGCCCCCTAGTTTTGGGAAGTGGGACAAGGTGCACCTCTGGGATTTTTCCAGAGTCCCACTCCTTCTAATTGGCGAGTTGAAAGCTTTTCACTCTCTAAGAAATTTTTAGGAATAAACATAGCACTGAAGTACAAGTTAAGATTAACTGAAAATATTTTACAAAAATTTATTAAAGTTTATTGTCCTAGATCAGATTAATAGAGTGCTGTAGAAACAATAGGGAATTTAAATTACCCTCCCAATCCGACTAAAGGGAGAAAGCATAATAAATCTATCAAGGACCCCACTAACAACAGCACTGAGGCACCCTGAAGCCCACACACTTTTTAGACAAGCATATGAATCTCTCCATTCAAACTCCTAAATCCACAGTCAGACTCTACAACAGTGAGGAGGAGAAAAGCCCAATTTTTTACTAATAGTTTTTGCAAGTGATGATTTGGAAATGCAATTAATGTCATGATATCATTGTGTTGTTGCCAGAAACAGTGTTAGATAAACAAATTTTTAATCTGAATTTTGTTGGAACTAAAAGATAAAGAGCTTGTTTAAAAAACAGTTATGTCACTTACATCTTATAATGTTTATATATGCCATATAGAAAGCCAGGTATTTATACCTTTACCTATAGTTAAAAAGAAAAGTTATAGCTAAAACCATTTGGCTATCTCTTATGGAAATTATTACCTAAGTTACTTTACTCTTTTAATGCTAAAATCTAAGTTTATTAATTACTGTATATGGAAAGGAGGAGATTAAGTGAAAACTTTATTTCAGATTAATAATGCCCATTCAGACCATTCTTCCTGCATGTATGAGATTTGACAAAGCAGAGGCGTCACCACCAGCTGCTCCCTAAAGACCTTTTCAGTTATTCCTATGTTGTAAAACTGCCAAAAACCCATGGAAACTATCTCTAGAGGCATAACTGGCTAAGAAAGTTGCAAAATATTAAAAAGATTTTGAACAATTGGCTTTTACACCAGGATAAGCTTAAATTTGAGAAAGAAAAATGTTAAATGAAATTCTTTATGTAGGAGAAACCTAGTAAATCTTATTGTTTATTACAGCTCCATGGGAATAAAAAATTTAATTGTAATTGGCTATGAACTGTGATTTGGCAAAAGAATTTTTTTAAAACTATTCCTGGCTCACTTTAAGAAGATTCTAATATCAATAGCTTTTAAAGTACTGTGATCAGATTAATTTACTATACCCTTTCTGGCTAAAATACTTTTTTAATATCTAAAGAATTCTGTAGTCAACTAGAAAAATAAAATGTTAATAATACTTTGGACATTTATGTTACTTAAAGACATTTTGCTATACCTTTTTGAGTAAAACACTTTGTGATATCTAAAGAATTCCACAATTATCTAGGAATTCAGTTTTTTTTATCATACTTCAGGAATTTATGTTACTTAAGAAAATTTTTATACCAATTTAGTCTTAATAATCTCGATTTTAAAATGTTTTGCTCTAAAGTATACACAGAGCTATCAGGTTACAAATGTTTAATTTTTTTCTCTCACAAAAGTTTGATGATCATTTATAAATCTTAAAACTAGAAATATAGTCTACTGCATTGATTCTAATAACTATAAAGTTCTTATTACTCACTTCTCATAATACAAAGCTTTTAGCTATGATTTTTACTGTTAAAATATTTTTTTCTTCTCCCTTTAATATTGAATCAGATAGCAAATATTCAGTGCACATATACTAACATATTTGATACTGCTGAACTTAAACACACTCAGAATACAGATCTTACTAACCTTTTTCAGAAATTATAAGCTTTTATAAGATAGAGGCCACTACCTATATTACAGTTTATTATTCATTTCCTAGGCTTCTATATCTAAATAACGTGACTATTAATCAGAAGTTCAAGTTGTTCCAACTTTTTCCCCCAAATATTCTTAGTATTATATTATCTTACTCTTACTTTTATCAAAATGCATATACTCTATATAAACAATTCCATGTTATTAGGGAACAAACTAGACAGATCATTAAAAACTGCCCTCACTCAATGTGTTATCTATATTATTCCTCCAGCTTCCCTTCAGACTGAGGAAGCAGTAAAAATCATAATTACCAGATGTTAGGGTCTTTTGCTTCTATGGATGTTCTAAAACTCTTGAAAACTGATCATGCTCTCACCTATACTAGTAAATCATTTCAATCTTTCTGTGATCATTTTCTAATAAAACTAACTACAGGCATAACCCTTATAATCCCACTGGTTAAGTTATACTTGACAGATGAAATAAAGATCCTAAGATCAGTCTTTAAAACTTTTTCCATTCTAGTTCAAACTTACCATGCCATACTTAATTAATGTTACTCCTTTTCATTCTAGGCAAACTGACATAGCTATTACTTAAACTTGACATTCTGTCTCCTCTCCCCAGCTTTTATACAAATAAAACCTATTTACAAAAATCGAAAGGAGGGACTTGAACCAATACACCACAAACTGCTGCCTTATGATCCTTTTAAGCACCACTAAAAATGAGTACACATCAGCAAACAAAAAACAAACAAACAAACAAACAAAAAAACAGTTTGAAAAGATACACACTCCCTGTGGAGAAATCCCCAAACAAGAACTGGGTAGGACCTGACCCTTAACTATTGGGGGATGAGGCTTTATTTATTTTCTTTTCATTAGATGCTGCTATGAGAATGCAGTGTCTGAGTGTGCCCCAGGACCCACCTTGCATATGCAAAAAATTCAGAAAAAAAGGATCAGGAGACCCCTTGCACAAAGACAACCCAAGAAGAAATGACCTAGCGTCTCACATTTTCACAAGCTAATACTACCCTCCAATGGACCTGCTAATTTACTCTTACACAATGTATTAGTGGAACCACCCTCTTTAGAAAAAAGTGATTTCTAGACTTTTAATCACAAAACTAATTACCATAGCCTCCCTCTTAATATCAGCAACCATGTCTTCTATTTTCTTATTAAGTGAAATACAAATTGCTCAATTTGTGAATAATTGGCAAAGAATGTTAGCTTGAAACTCATGTAATTATGGATACACTTATCCCTCTGTATGAAATATTACTTGTATTAATTGTGCTCTTAATGTATATTTTTTACCTTTTCCAACTAATTTTAACTCATGTGTATTATCATACATCAGGGAGATATACACACTACATAAAATTTCTAATCTTTTATAAAAGGGGGGATAAGGTCTTGTCGTTGTCGGACTTACTGTTAGACTTATTATTCTTGTCAGATTTCTTTTTCCTGGACTCACTGCCCTTCTATTATTGTACTATCATTGATAATTTCAACCACTATGTCTACAATTTCTCTTAGAAAAGTCCAAAAAACTGTACAATATGTTAATGAATTTTCATAAAATGTTTCTATAGCCTTTAAGATGATATTGATACGATACTTAAGATAATATTTAACATGATATTAGATAAGGATCTTTTGTCTAAGATCCATGTATTAGAACCATTAGTATTGTACTTTAGGTTATGAGTTAAAAGCTTTAAAACTCAACTGTTACTTAGATGTGATTATGTATATACATACAGTTGTGTAACTCCTTTACCATATATTAGCTCTGATTCTAATGTCTCTTGAAACAAAACATATGCCCAACGTCTTGGTGCTTGGCATGATTCAAATATTACAAATTATATCAGAAAACATCCAGAATAGTCATCACTCTGGAACTGATCCAGGAACATTGCCAATACAATACTACCAGCATTGTTAATTCTTTTAATTTGATATCTATGGTTTTACACATCTTACCTGCATTGATTATTGTATTATTGCTTTGTATCCTTGAAATCATTATTAACTCAGATGTACAAACATAACTTTTTAAGGCAAGGATTTATATTGAGATATAACTTGTAAAAATTGTAATCTCACACCATGAATTTTTAAGGTCATCAGTATGTTATCACTGTTTTTTGCTGTCTTTCCCCACTAATGCATCTCATGCTCGGTACCAATCTGCAGAACAGCTTAGCTTACAGCATAGCTTAGTTTGATCAGTGAGGCTTTAAAATATAAAAAAGCATTTCATAGGGCTACTATTATTGACACATCTTTAGTATTTTGGTTACCATTGTTACATTTTTCAGCTATATCTTTACAATCCACAATTCATACTGTTTGGCATGCTGTAGAACTAGCAAAATAAATTTTTATCTGAAGCACTTTAAGTGGAAGAAAAAAATCAATCAGGATAGCCAGACTAAAACTGAAAAATTAGAACAGTCTATCCTAGATATAGGAGATGAGGAAAAGACCCTTAAGACTCGGTTATCTCTACAAGTTGTAGATGTACATCTATTTGTGTCACCTTCAGATTATATTACTACTCCCAGACCATCATTACCTGGGACAGGATTAGAGCCTGCTTTATGGGAGCAAGGCTTGATTCCAATATTGCCATTGGAAATAAAGATTTTCCATCAGATTAGCTAAAATATTGAACATAGGGAGATTTCTGGGATTGATCCAGAAGAAGTAGCAGAAACAATTACTGATACATTTAAGAAAATTTCTCCAGTTCAGATCATACTGGCTCTTGGAAAGCACTTGCTTCCTATATTAATTGTTATAGTAATTTTCTGTATAATTGTGCTATGTATGAATGAAGTCCCGTGATGTCAAGCCTTTAGCCACTGAGGTACGTGCCCTTAAATTATTTTATAAAAAAGGGGGAGATGAAGGGAGCCAAAGCATCTGATCCAGGAATCAGGCTGGTCCTAGATAAGTTAGCTCCAAGTTTTTACCATGGCCAATCTAAAGTAACTAGTCTTGGATTTTTCCCTTGAGAAGCGGCTGTAAATCAGAGCCTTTCTGATACCCTGCAATCCAGGGAGTTGCCCTGTTCTGGGATTACTGCCAGAAGATGTTAGCTGCCTTTTATGATTTTTATACATTTTTAGATATTATTCTTTGGGTGTTGGAATCAAGGACCTGGTTATCTTCAAGGCTTAAAAACTGACATCACTGCCTGACATCTTGAAACTGAGCAAAGAGTATTAAGAAAACTAAGTGATCTATAATTACCTTCTTTGTGTCATTACTCTATAAAAACCTTGCTCGTGGTATCATAAATGGATTGCTTGACAATCACACCTGGACCGTGATTTCTCACACTTTCACAGGCTAGTGAATCGGTTTAGAGCTGGCTTAAGAAACCACTCAAGTTATCCCTACACCATATAAAGGAGTTTCTGGATTCATTAGAGATTGCACGTCCATGGTTACTAAGGGAGGGCACATTAAATCCTAAAAAGTAGGAAACAGGGGAACAACTGACAGCGTACTCCACAGCAGAGCCAGAGAATTTTCCAGCACATTGCTTTCAGCTATATAATGCTAACAAATTGGATTTAGTCAAGCCAGATTACTACCAAGAGGTACAGAAGTTTGATGCAGGGATTCAAGTAGAGGTAGAGAAGGAAGAAGAATGAGAGCAAGGGAATGCACAGAGAGAGAAGAGCTGTTACCCAATTGAGGCAGGAAGCTCTATGCAGCCATCTACTCCTCCACCATCTCTATGCCCCTTTTGTCAGAGCATACACTCCCCTGTCAGGGATAACAAGCCAGACAAAGGGGAGCTCAGAGAAAGGAGCGTTGAAAGTCCTTTAGTTGCAGGGAAACCAGATCATTTATAAGTCCAGGGTAGGTATAAGTGGAATAACAAAAAGGAACCCGCTAGAGGCAGGCCCTCCAAGCCTACTGCCCCAAGCCCAAAATGTAAAAAAGATTTTTCTTTGGCTATCAGAATGTAGATCAGCCTGTCAACAACAATAGGGAATAGCCACAGCCTTGAGCAACCCTCCAAGTTTACAGCAGCTGGTATATCAAACAACAAATGCAGTGAGACAAAACCACTGGGGATAGGAAGCTCTGTTTTTTTGTTTTCTTTTTGCTTTTTGGAGGGCAATTGGGGTTAAGTGACTTGCCCAAAGTCACATGGCTAGTAAGCGTGTCAAGAGTCTGAGGTCGAATTTGAACTCAGGTCCTCCTGACTCCAGGGCTTGTGCTCTATTCACTGCACCACCTAGCTGCCCCTGATTAGAAGCTCTTGAGTGGCAATGTATGCAGAAACAAATTTAGAATGCTAACTAATGAACTCCACTACCACTAATAATAGTCTAATTACGTAAACTCAAGGCCTTCCTGCATTTTTAAGAAATAGGATATACTAGCCTGCCTAGAAGCACATAAGAAGGAGGCCTATAGAGAATGTTCTTATGAATGTTGCCTCCTTGAAAGCTCTTCTGCAGTATGAATGAATTCTTGTCTGCATCAGCAATACTATAAGTTAAATAAGGGCCACATACTGAAGGCTGAGACAAACTGAGACTGACAGAATAACTTTGCAAACTTTATTTAGTTTGGGTTTTGCAATACACTACTCTTGTTACATTAGGATTTTCCCAGCTGGCTAAAGTTGTGTGCTGAAGAGACAGCACCAAAAAAGGTCATCACAAAAACATTGGGACAAATAAAGGTGCGAAATTGGTTAAACTGGAAATTGAGAGTAACTTGAAAATATTAGCATATTTGTACTGGCTCTCTCCATACCTCCTCCCTGGCTCCCACTCCTCACATATTTGATTATTAAAAAGTAAAGACATATATGCTTACCACCTGCACTTAAGCATTTCAGTTGAAAACTAAATAGCAAATGCATTTTAAGGTGGTTGGTATTAGTTGACCCTCCCTTCATGCGGTAACCGTTCCTTATTTTTCTGATCAGGAAGTCACAGTACTTCAATTTAAGTCATATCATTGTCCTAATGCGGAGCACACCATTTTACTATGGTGTCCCCTTAGGCCGCAAATCAAGGTTTTACTTTACACCTTTATCCTTCTGCCTTACATCTAAGGGCTTAGCATCCTTGGGTAGAGCTTCCCTACTACCAGCCCAGATAATCTTTACTTCTCTATTCCACAGAAAAACTCCCTGTCTCCTTTCTTGCTTGCCAGAAAACTAATTCCGTTACAAGAATATATTATACAAATATATACAAACTGTATTCCACTACAGTTTCAAAGAGTAGGAACAGTGTCAAGTCAGAATTAGAAAGAGATTGAAGCATGTACTAAAGAGAGGAACTAGGTAGAAAATTTAAGATAGGTATAAATTAGTTGCATGAAAAGTGTGAACAAAAATTTTGAGATTTTTAAGAGCTTGGGAATCTCTTTTTCTCACTCTACCCGGGCCAGGTTGGGTGTCAACAAAGAGATAGGATTAAGGGACCTTTCCCTCAGATCAGAGAGGCAAATGGACAAGCATTTCACCATTTTTGCCTCCCTATGTGAGAAGAATGCAACTGTAACTCAATTAAATGCATGTGAAGGATAGGAAGTGTCACTCCTGATTTGATGCTGGAGATAGGTCAAAACTGTTATACTGTTTTGTTTTTGGGCAGATTGGGACATTCTTTAGGATCTGATAAAAAGTGTCTCCACATTTTCTTTTCTCCAAAAAAGTGTTTTTGAGCTCTCTCGTATAAAGAGGAAGAGATACGGTGCCATTTTAAACTTCTTTTCACTAAAGAGTTTGGAGCTCTCACTTTCAAGAAGGTTTTTAGAGAATGGACATAAAGGTACAGTTTAAAATACTTTGCAAGGATTCATTGAAGCCTTTTGTCCCAGACTCAAGCAGTAGAGAAAATGCCAAAGATTCAGTGAAGAGTTCCAGTTGCCGTCCCCAATCTGACAAAAGGATGGAAAGCATACTGAATTTATCAAGGATCCCTCTAACAATAGCCCTGATGCACCCTGAAGCCTAACCTTTAAACGAACAAATAGACCTCTCCAATTCAAACCCCCAAATCCACAAGCAGGCTTTGCAGCCATGAGGAGAAAAGAAAAACCTCTAAACCAGGAATTTATACTTTTACCTATAGTTAGAAAAGAGGATTCCCCCTAAAGCTATTTGGCTATCACAGATGGAAATCATTACCTAAATTCCTTTACTGTTTTAATGCTAAAATTTTTCATCAATAATTAGCTACAAAGTTTCCATTAATTTTCTTCATAGAGGTTTGATGATCTTTTATGAAGTTTAAAACTCTTTTGCTCACAGGGAATATGCTTAAAAAATTTCTTTTCAATCCTTAGTATGCTTTTCTAGGAGGCTTACTAAAACCTTCATTTTCACAACAATTTATAGCCAAGTTAACATAAAGTGGGACAGATTTTGCTATTTTGATCTAAATGTATGCTCATTACACAACCTAAGCAAGAGTTAAGTAGTGTCTGAACTTATTATAGGTAAAAGATCCAATTTCTGAAGTATCTCTTCCAAAATGAATATAATCAGAGTATAAACAAGCTTTGTGAAACAGGGATATATGCTTACTATTAGGAACTTCTGTATACCAGCTTCCTGGAAATGCAAGCTACTACACTAATTCTAATAATGATAAAGTTGTTAATATTCACTCTACTTCTGTTCAAACTGCACCCCTTGATATTGTGTCAGACAGCAAAACTTTAATGTACATATACCAACATATTGATGCTGCTAAGCTTAAACACACACAAACTACAAAATTTTCTTTGAAATTACAAACCCTCATAGGAAAGAGATCACGACTTATATGTATGTAACTCCTAGTGAAGCTCATTCTTAATTTCTGGCCCTCAACATTTCCATAGGAACAAGCTACACAGATCCTTAAAAATTGCCCGCTACTTGAGTTGCCCTTATTACTCTTCCACTGCTCATCATTGTCCACAGGGAATGGAGGTAACTTATTACCCTCCCTGTGGTAAAGTTCCTCCAACAGCAGAAAAAAGGGGGAGATAGGGGCGAAACACCCTATAATAGACGGAATGTGGAAAGGCTTGGCCGCAAACACCTGGAAGGGGCTTGGGATAATAATTACTTGGGAGAAAGGATATGTTTGTATTTCCCCAGGTGACGGAGCAGCTTCAATCTGGATTCCACAACAGCTTGCTCGAGTGTTCACAGAGCCTTCAAAGAATGCATCTGACACAACGAACACACAGCCGACGTCCTTCCAGAAAGAAAAGACACCCCTGCAACAGAATGACCCACTTAAGAGTGAAGAGCTGCATAGTCCTGTTAACATCACTCGCCCTGAATAAGCCAAAACCAAGATAAGCACAGCTGAGGGTGATCAAGAACAAACGGGATGGGACTTAGGGAAAGCCCTTGCAAACACTGACAGGTCGTAATGAAGGATTAGAGCTCAGGAGAGATTCCAGAGTTGGATAGATAGATCTGTATAAAGCTAGTAATTGAATCCATGGGAGGTGATGAAGTCCTTGGGGCATGCCCACAGTTAGATCATGATACAGCAGAAGAAACTAAGCAGGAGTGATAGAATAGGAGACCCAAGAGAGAGCAGCAGCAGGAAAACCCAGGGAAGGATATTCAGGTCAACAGGGTCAAGAAGAATGAGGATTAAGAGAAAGTTCATTAGAACTGGCAACTAAGAGATCATGATAACTTTGAAGAAAGCAATTTCAATGGAACACTGAGGACCAAAGGCAGATGGCAGGGAAATTAAGAAGACAGAAAGAAGAGAGGAAATGGAGGCACCAACTATAGGTAACTTTTTCAAGGAGTAAGGCTGAAAAAGGGAAGACAGATAGAGGATAATATTTAGCAAGGGTAATAGGATATGGTGAAAGTTTTTGAAGAATGAAAGAAATTTAAATGTTTCCACAGACATCAAAGATGGAACCAGTAGATAAAAAGTGAGGAAAGTAAGTCATACTTAGGACAAAGAATAGGTTTTGGAGGAATGGGGAACCATAGAATGACAAGAAATTATTGTTGGACAGAGGGATTTCAGGGTTCTTGATTGTAGAAGCAGAACACTTGTGAAGGATGGCAAGATGAAGGGTATGATCAACTTTCTATGCATTTGAAGGGGAGTTAAAGGGTAGGTTATAGGAGTTGAGTTAACAGGAAATTGGATGTTAGTATATTTGAGGAAATATCAACATGTTTTTGAAGTCCCCTACTATAAGAACAGGAAAAACTATGAGCCAGATACTTAACTACCTAAAATAGAAAAATGGTCTGACAATCAGTGTCCCTAGAATCTGGATTGGGTGACAAATTTGCATCACCTTAATTTCAAAGGAGGAGAGGTCCCTGAGTGATGTCAGTAGAGGAAGAGTCTAGAAGTGGTGACAGGGAGCAAGGAGTATTCTACTTCTGGGACCAGTAAATTGGGAAGGGGGTAGGGAGGAGTAACAACATAGGGGTAATTCTAGAGATTACATAATTGGTGGCTGATACAGAAGTCACTATTTTTGATCATGAGGAAATTAGAAAGAGGGGCCTTCCTTGGATCCCTCAAATCATGTCATCTTCTAGATGGCCACCTGCTCTACCAAGATCAACTTTTGGTAACCACTGTACTTTATAGAATGTGAAAGCTGGAAAGTTATTTAGAGATCACCTAGTCCAACTCTCTCATTTTATATATTACCAAACTGGCCTAGGAGAAGAGAATAACATGACCCTAGTCACACAGTTAGTAAATTGAAAACCAGGACTAGGATTCCCTGACTATTGCTCTTTCCACTGATTCAAGACAACTTTTGCTCCAAAAATCTTTCAAAAATGATGAGAGAGTTGTACCTATATAGTCTTATAGTTCTGTCTCTAGGAACCCTTCCTTGGCTTCACCTGAACCATCTTACTGTACATAAGGGTGAAGTCCCTAGATAGAGAAATTTACATTTGGCCTCAGTGCTAGGCCAGTTGGCCAGCCAAAAGTCAGAGAACAACATTTTCTTAGAACTTGGAACTCAATCTCAAAGACCTAGCTCTGTCCATGATTGTTTCATCTGTCACGCCTGAGGCAATGACCCAAGGAAGAGGATGTTCCAGTTGGTCTCCAAAAAGAGGGGTTTAAATCACTTGATCCTTTCCATCTGGAGCTAGAAAGGAAATAGACTGTGAGAGTGATCTGTGGGTGAGTGCTGCCATCTCTTGGTTATATGGTAATGTAAGGACTTGGCTTTCATTCCACGTTTTTGATTGTCGAACAAGAGAGAACCTAGCATCTAATTATAGGAACATCCCCAAGGGCAAGGGGTCCTGGGAAAAACCCACCACTGTAACTTTCCTCCAGGATGACCTTAAAGTGAAAAAGAAGTCACAAAAAGGTAAACTGGTATATGTGTAGGTCAATGAGGCAAAGGGCTGACATAGTGTCATAGATTTAGAGCTGGAAGGAACCTTAGAGGCTATCTAAGGTCCTCATTTTACATACGAGGAAACTAAGAAGCAAAATGACTTGTCCCAAGGTTACACAGTATGTGTCAGGGTCAGGATTTGCTCTCTTTCATTTCAATCTGGATTATGTATGGAAACCTCATCTTCTTGTTGTTGTTATATTAATGCCTTTTGTCATTAGACCACAATTATTGTCCAATATGTCCTCTAGCTCCCAGCCCTAAACCTCCTGTCTAACCAAGAAAAACAGTTAAACAAAACTGACCAACAGATTATCTAACAGGCATTTAAAAATTAAGCTTTCATATCTCTCCACTTTTCTACCCAGAGAAGACAGATGTGCATCTTCATCTCTTCTCTGGAGCCAAGAACAGTCATTGCAAGAATAAATCTGCATTCAATTGCCTTCACTGTTTTTTAAATTTATATTATTGTATCCTCTATCTATATGTGTGTGTATATACATGTACACATATACATATATGTATATTGTTCTCCTGATTCTACTTACTCCCTTCTTCATTAATTCAAGTAAATCTCCCCACATTTCTCTAAATTCTTAATAGTTATCATTTCTTTTGACACAATGATATTTCATTACATTTATATACCATAATATTTCCCCAATCATTGAGCAGCTCTTTTGTCTCCAGAGGCAATGTGGGCTCCTTGATAAAGACCCAGTTTTGAAGTTAGGGAGATGTAGGCTGAAGCCCCACCTCCGACACATGCTAACCATGTTACCCTGGCAAAGTCATTCACAGTATTCTAGGGATCAATCTAAGTCTATGAATTGTAGAGATTGTTAGAGGGAGTTTCCTCATTCAGGACTTTTCATTGCAACCAGTGAATTCACAGGTCCAAACCAGACCCAGACAGGTATCTTTTTTGCTAGTAAAAAATAGTACGCCTAAAACATTTTGTGGGGCCTTTCTGTAATTAGTCTCCTTGGGGTTATGTACCTAGCAGTGGGATCTCTTTGTCAAAGGGTATAGATAGACATTTTAGCCATTCTTTTAGTATAATGCCAAATTATTTTCCAGAATGGTTGGTCTAAACAAAGTTTATCCAGGGATATGCTGGTAAATGTTTAACAGTGAGTTTTCCAAAGTGAAAAGAGCAGAACTAGGAAAAATTTGTACACAATCACAGACACATCGTATGTGTGATGACCAGCCTAGATAAACTGGACTCTTCTCAGCAATGCACAGTTATAAGACAACTCTACAAGTCTCAGGATGGAAGGAGATACCTACATTCAGAGAAAGATCTAGAAAGAATAGAGTTTAAATGGAGACCGAAGCAATCTACATGCTATAGTTCTTTTTCACGTTTGGCTTTGTTTCCTTTTTCCCATTGTCCACTCCATTGGTTACAACCCTTCTATACAACCAGACTAATGTCCGGTGTGAAAGTATTTGCAGATTCTATACTTGATTGCATGCTGCCATTGGGGGTGGAGGGGAGAAAGGGACTGGAGAAAACTGGAAATTCAAGGTACTCTGGAACTGAATCTTGTAAACTAAAAGTAAATAAACAAATCTATTTAAATTTTTTTTAAAAAGCAATGAGTTTTCCAGTGATGAGGTGTAGGCTCTGGGACTCCCTCCCCCTCTTTTTGAGCTCTCCTTGATTCTTTGAGGTACAGGCTCTGGGAAAGTAAACCTTCCCAAGGAAGACATTTGCCTGCAGTCATGAGCCTTAAGTTGTGGCTCTGCCCAAGTCTTTAGCCTCCTTTGTTCCAATAGTTTCCCACCCTTGAACTGGCCTGGCCCACCATTGTCTATGGTCTCCAGGTAGCCTCCAGCAACTTCCCACCCTTAATCACTCTACTGGAGTCTGACCTCATCTGACTCCTCCTAAAGACCCTCCCCACTCTCCTCCTCTGGACCACCCCTAGATTCCTCCCACAACCTTTCTGTATATAGAATCCCATCTTCCCTCTATGTGGTGTGAGAGCGCCATG
>JAQQSW010000270.1:42791-58671 GCA_028646575.1 Pseudocheirus occidentalis
CACCCTTAATCACTCTACTGGAGTCTGACCTCATCTGACTCCTCCTAAAGACCCTCCCCACTCTCCTCCTCTGGACCACCCCTAGATTCCTCCCACAACCTTTCTGTATATAGAATCCCATCTTCCCTCTATGTGGTGTGAGAGCGCCATGGGATAGCTTGGCACAGACTTGCTCTGTGTGAGAGTGCCATAGACTAGCTTAGCAGAGACTGGCTCCTTAAGAATTTACCCCATGTGGCGAATTTGAATTTTCAATAAACTTTACTTTTTCCTTGGCTGAGAAGACTTGAGTGGAATTCTTTCCGCAGGACCTGGCATGTTGGTATTTTGGGGTCTCAGGCAGCCCTAATCCTCTTTGGGCACCCTCTTCACAGAGAGCAACACCAACCTCCCAGTCCCTCAGGCTCACAATCTAGGAGTCATCCTAGATTCCTTACTATCTCTCAACATTCCTCCCTCCCTGCCCCACTCTCACCCCCGCCTGCCCATATCCTAGCTGGTGCCAAGGACTGCAATTTCACCTTTGCAACATTTCCCAAATATGCCTTTATCATCTCAAGTTTGGATTATTGAAATGGCCTGCTGGTGGATCTATCTAACTCAAGTCTTTCTCTGTTGAGGTTTGGGGTTTAAGGGTGCTCAAGAACCCAAAATACTAGCACACTGAGTTACCCGCTGAATGAATTTGACTCAAGCCTTCTCAGTCAAAGAAAGGCAAAGTTTTTTAGAGATTCACCATAATGGGTAGACTCTTAAGGAGCCTAAGTAGTTGTGACACTTGTAATGGTCAAGGAGGCCAGAACAATCTGACAGACTGAGTCTGAGCTAGATTGAATCTCAGCACCTTCATGGAGGCAAGATGGATCTTATATACAGAAAGATTGTGGGAAGTCTAAGGGTAGTCTAGAGGAGAGGTTTGGGGAGGGTCTTGAGGAGGAGTCTAAGGAAGATCTTGATGGTACTGAGGTCAGACTCCAGGAATGGGATTAAGGGTGGGAAATAGCTGAAGGCTACCTGGGGATGACAGACAATGGAGGGCTAGCCTAGTTTAAGGGTAACAGGTTTGGGTATAGATATTTCAATAGGATTAAGGGTGGGAAGTAGCTGGACAGAGGAGGACTAGGCTTGGTTAAGAGTAATACAGACCTGGGCCTAGCTATAATGAAAGGCTTATGGCCTCAGGCAAATATCTCATCCAGTGAGAAGATTCAAGGGGTTCCCAAAGCCTAAACCCCATCATCTCTGCCTCAATTCAGCCCCTAAAGTGATTTGCCTAAAGTATAGGTGCCACTATGTCATTTCACCCCACTCCAATTCAAGAAACTAGCATTTCCCTATCACCTCCAGGACAAAGTACAAAAGCCTCTGTTCAAATCACATTCAAAGCCCTCCGTAACCTAGCCTCCTTCTAACTTTCCAGCCACTCTTCTTATATCTTACTCCCCAAAAATGTGCTCTTCAGTCCAGTGACACTAGTCTTCTGGCTGTTCCATGAACAGGACACTCCATTTCTTGGTTCCAGACATTTTCCCTAACCGATGCTCATGCCTAGAACGTTCTCCTTTGTCATCTCTGCCTACTGGCTTCCATTAAGTCCCAACTAAAATTCCATCTTCTGCGTGAAGCCTTCTCCCAACCCTTCTTATTTCCAATGTCTTCCCTCTTTTAATTATTCCCTATTTATCCTGTACATAGCTTGTTTGTATGTGTTTGTTGTCTCCATTATTATTGTGAGGTCGTTAAGGGTGAAGACTGTCCTTTGCCTCTTTTTGTTGTCTGCAGTACTCACCATGGTGCTTGAAACATGGTAGACACCTAATAAATATTGATCAATTGATTAATAGAACTACTAATAGTACACAAAGTGTTTTACAAATTTTATATCGTTTTATCTTCGGTCATTTCAGTCAAGAGTCACACTCTTTGTGACCCCATTTGGGGTTTTCTTGCTGAAGACATTGGAGTGATTTGCCGTTTCCTTCTCCAGCTTATTTTACAGATGAGGAAACTAAGGCTTGCCCAGGATCACACAGCTAGTAAGTGTCTGAAACTGGATTTGGACTCAGGTCTTCTTGACTCCAGACCTGGCACTCTATTCACTGCTCTACCTAGCTGCCCCTTACCTTCATAATGGTCCTGAGACTATTGGTATCACAAATGGTATCATCTGACACTTGACAAACTGAGACAGCCAAGGTTAAGTGACTTCCCCAGGGTCATACAGCTAGTAAGTATCTGAGGCTGGATTTGAATTTGTATCTTGTACTCCAGCCCCTGTGCCATCTAGCTACCTGTAATAAAAACTATGCTCCCTGCCTTCGTGGCAGGGCCCAGGATAGGGGAGAGAGACCATCTTAAAGAATGGCTGTGCCCTACTCACTACCAATTTTTCTACCTCTAGTTTTCTCATAAGGCTATGTTGTGAAGATCAACTAACAAGCAATTAGTTTTTATTTCACGACTCCTAAGCACTGGGGACAAAGGCAAAAATGAAAATGTTCTTGCCCTCAGAGCACTTCTACTCTATCTCAGGAAACAATATTTACTCATGTAAGTAGGTGCAAAGTGAGCATAGAGTGATTTTCATGCTGTGTGGGAAACCTTAGCAGCTAAAGGGATCAGGTAAGGCCTCATTAGGAGATGGCCCTTGAATTGAACTTTAAAGGAAGATAGGGATTTCATGAGGCAGAGGGGGAAAGGGAATGCAATTCATGCTTAGGGGAAGAGTCTGTGCAAAGAAACAAAGACGGGAAATGAAGGAGATATGTGGGGAATATCAAGAAGACCAATCTGGCTCTACTGTACAGCGCATGAAGGGGAAAAATGTGTAAAAAGCCTGGAAAGGAAGGCTTCTGAAAGACTGTGAAGGGCCTTAAAAGCCAAGGACCTTTTGTTTGATCCTAGAAGCAATAGGGAGCCATTGGAGCTTCTTGAATGATGGAGTTCTATGGTTAGACCTGTGCTTTAGAAATATCATGTCAGCAACTATGTGAACAAAAGACTGGAGCAGAGACTTGAGGTCATGATGCCAATTAAGACACTATTGCAATCATACAGGCAAGGGGTGATGAGGGACTGGACTAGGGTGCCCATATAAGTAGAGAGAAGGGGTCACCATAAGGTCCTTTCTGACTCTAACTAAGATCATATTAATCATAATTTTCCTCTCCAGAAGGAGCAGCTTGGAAAGGACCGGTTCTGCTTCTACCAAGCCTGGTCTAGCTTCTTTTAAAAAAAAAATCCAAAGAAAATTTTGAAGGAATCATAGAAAGTAGAATAACTTTGGAAATTATGTGGGGTACTTATCATATAATTGTGTTTTTTCTAAAAAAGCAAACAGCATGAAATGTAAATTCATGGTTTTATAGTGAATCCTCTTTTTACATTATGCTGTATACATAGAAATGGTTTTTATAGTCAAAAATCTATTTAAAAAAATTTTTTTTGGTTTTAACCCCATGATTTTACCTCCCAGTGCCCAATCCATCCCACGCCATAGAACCCTCCCTCAAAACTCGGTACTATGGTTTTAGAAGTACTTGTTTAAGCTACTGTTTGAGAAGTGAGTATTTTGGCCTTGTAACAATATACAAATAACTACTTTTGGGCCCAAGAGGGCTGGGGCACTCCCCATCCTCCCTCTACGAGGTAGGTCCTAACCCTGGATCAGTGTTTGCATGGATGGTACTGAGTCTGAGGGAAGTCTTGCTCCTAAAGAGAGGAGACAGGCTTTTTTTCCCCCTTGAATTCTCTGTCTCGTTAGGTCTCCCTTTAAAGCTCCAGAGAGAATCACTGAAAACTTGGATTTGGCTCATGTGTAGGTTTTCTCCAAAAGGGAGAATGGAAAGGCACGGTATAAATTAGGTTTGTGTTGTTCTGTTGTTCATTTTTCATTCTTCAAGAGGACCAGTAACAATCACTAGAGTGATGCCTTGACTTTCACATGAATTGGATTTAGTGAGGCAGAGCTGTGTACATCAGGTAGAGAACAGCTGTTTATTTCCTCAGCACAAAATAAATGCTTACCACAAGAGACCAACATGCATATATTGACAAAAACTTCAGTAAGCAGCAGTAGCAGCAGCACCAATATAACTCTTGTTAAAGTCTCCCTGAAAGCTTCCTAAAAACATCAAACACAAAGCATTTTGTGGAATTGCTAAATGGGCATTTCACCTTCACCTCAGTTTTGTTGCTGTCCAAATAATTTGCTCAAATTCTATACATACTGGCAAGTCAAGCCAAGTTTCAGATTTCCTCATTTTCTTGGTGATCATCTTCTCTAAGAAGCATTCTCCCAGAGGAGCAGACGGCACCAAGTGAGGAAACAGGAGCTCCCAACCTCTGCAACTCACAAGACTGGGTCTAAGACAGGCTATGTCCATCTCAGACTCGGTATTTGGTTATCTATGTTCAGGACATGCACACACACGCGCGCACACACACACACACACACACACACAGAAGCATCTTTTAAAATTTATTGATTTATTTTTAGTTTTCACATTCATTTCCACAAGATTTTGACTTACACATTTTTCTCCCTATCTCTCCCCTATCCTCCACCCCAAGAAAACAAGAATACTGAATACCCCTTCCCCCAATCTGTTCTCTCTTACATCCACCCTCATTTCCCCCCATTACTTTCTTAAAGGGCAGGATGGATTTCTATACCTCAGTGCCCATATATCTTATTTCCCAGTTGCATGTAAGAAACAATTTTTTAACATTTGTTTTTTTAAAACTTTGAGTTACAGATTCTTTCCCTTCTTCCCTCTTCACTCACCCCCAATGGAAAGACAAACAATTCAATATAGGTTACACATGTGTGGTTATGCAAAGCGTTTCCATAATAGTTATATTGTGAAAGACTGACTATATTTCTCTCCATCCTATCCCACCCCCCACTTATTCTATTTTCTCCTTTGTCCCTGTCCCTTATCAAAAGTGTTTGCTTCTAAGTACCCTCTCCCCCAATCTGCCCTCCCTTCTGTCATCTACCGTCTTATCCCTTTCCCCCCTACTTTTCTGTAGGATAAGATACCCAATTGAGTGTGTATGTTATTCCCTCCTTAAGCCAAATCCAATGAGAGTAAGATTGACCCATTCCCTTTCACCTCCCTACTCTTTTCCTCCATTGCAACAGCTTTCTGTTGCCTCTTTTATGTGAGATCATTTACCCTTTTCTATCTCTACCTTTCTCTCCTTCTCCCAATATATTCCTCTCTCACCTCTTAATTTTATTTTTTAGTTATCATTCCTTCATATTCAACTCATCCTGTGTCCTCTGTCTATGTATGCATGTATACACATGTACACACACAAATGTATTTTATATATATATAATATATATACACATCTATACACCTACATATACATACATATATATGCATGTATACATATATATACATATATTGCCTTCAACTATCCTCGTACTGAAAAAAACCTCATATGTTACAATTCTCTATTTTCCGTGTAGGAATGTAAATCATTCAACTTTAATAAGTTCCTTATGATTTCTTTTTCCTGTTTACCTTTTCATGTTTCTCTTCTTTTTTTGTATTTGAAAGTAAAATTTTCTGTTCAGCTCTGGTCTTTTTACCTGAAAGTCCTCTATTTCATTGAACACCCATATTTTCCCCTGAAGCATTATACTCAGTTTTGCTGAATAGGTATTCAGTCCCAGCTCCTTTGACCTCCAGAACATCATATTTCCAGCCCTCTGATCCCCCACTGTAGAAACTGATAGACCCTGTTTTATCCTGATTGTGTTTCCACAATACTCAAGTTGTTTCTTCCTGACTGCTTGTAATATTTTCTCTTTGACCTGGGAACTCTGGAATTTGGCTACAATATTTCTAGGAGTTTTCTTTTTGGGATCATTTTCAAGAGACAATCGGTGAATTCTTTCTATTTCTATTTTGCCCTCTGATTCTAGAATATCAGGGCAATTTTCCTTGATAATCTCTTGAAAAATGATGTCCAGGTTCCTTTTTTGATCATGGCTTTCAGGTAGTTCAACAGTTTTTAAATTATCTCTCCTGGATCTATTTTCCAGGTCAGTGATTTTTCCAATGAGATATTTCACTTTGCCTTCTATATTTTCATTTGTTTGGATTTGTTTTATAGAATCTTGATTTCTCATAAAGTCATTAGCTTCCATTTGCTCCAATGCAATTTTGAAAGAATTATTCTTTTCTGTGAGTTTTTGAAATTACTTTTTCATCTGACTAATTATGCTTTTTAAAGCATTCTTCTCTTCATTGGTTTTTTTGGGCCTCTTTTGCCATTTGAGTTAGTCTATTTTTTAAGGTGTTATTATCTTCAGTATTTTTTGGTGGGCCTCCTTTAGCAGCCTGTTGACTTGTTTTTTCATTATTTTCTTACATCATTCTCATTTCTCTTCCCAATTTTTCCTCTACTTCTCTTATTTGATTTTCAAAATCTTTCTTGAGCTTCTCCATGGCCTGTGACCAGTTCATATTTTTCTTGGAAGCTTTTGATACAGGAGTTTGACTTCATTGTCTTCTTCTGGTTCTGTGTTTTGATGGTCTTTGTCACAAAAAACAATTCTATAGTTTGATTTCCCTTCTTCTGTCTGCTCATCTTGCCAGCTCTTTGCCATAGTAGAACTCTGCTTCCAGAGTGGAGAGTGTGGTGTTCCAAATTTCTGGAGTTTTGCCCAGCTTTTGTCAGAAACCTGTTGTGCCTTCTTCTAGGCACCTGCCTCAGAACTGTGAGGAAGACTTCCTCTCCATAGGCTCAACAAGCTCTGCCACACTAGTACTCTTTACCCTAAGACCACCACCCAAGACTGTGACCCAGATCCAGGCAGGGCAGAGCAAGAAAATCCTACCTCAGCACCAGCAGAGAGATTCCTACAAATGCCCTCTGGTTGGCCACATCTGATCTGTAGGCCTGGAACTCAGGAGGCAGCCTCCTGGCCCCTGCAGCCACTTCCACAGCTGCCACTGCCAGGAGCAGGGGCCAGACTGGATCAACAAGGTTCCCCACTGAACTTTTATTTTCTCTTTGGCTTTTATGGGTTGAGAAGTCTGGAAACTTCCACCGCTGCCAGTGATTCACTCTCCTGAAGTTTGCTACAGCCAATCTGTGCCTCAAGCCTGGGCCCATGTGGCCCATGCAGGACTGCACTCCACTCCCAGCCTGGTGCAATAGACTTTCCCTGTCAGCCTCCCAGGCTGCCTTCAGCAGGAGACTTGGTTCTCTCTGTCACTTTGTGGGTTCTGTAGCACTAAAATTTGTTTAGAGTCATTTTTATAGGTATTAGAGGTGGTTGGAATGGGAATTCAAGCAAGTTCCTGCTTTTACTCTGCCATCTTGACTCTGCCCCATAAGTAGAAGCGTTTAAGGTTTTGAGATTTACACAAAAGTTCACCCAGGCTTGCCAACTGCTCCTGTTTCCATGTATGAGCAGTTTGGCATTTCTTCTAGACTGAAAGAGAGCATGCCTTTCCCCAACTCCTCACAAAAAGTCAAGAAAGAAATTCAAAAAGTCATTTCATGCTCAGCAGATGGAAAGGGGTTGAGGGGAAAGTATCTCCCTTTTAAATTCTAGTGAACAGGTGACTCTTCCTTGTCCAACGGCCAGTTCTCTTGGTGCAGACACCTCTTGCTGCCATCATAGGACCAAATGACCAATAAGAGGATTGCTTCATCATCCCAAAGCAATCAAGTCCTTCAGCAGAGATGTAGGATCAGTAGGAAGCAGCCAGGGCAGCTCAGAACACACTCCATGGGGTGGCTCGTTCCATCCCATAATCTTGGAAACTCCTAGCTGTATTCTCTAACTCACCCTCCCCATAACTCCTTGCATTATTGCTTATTGTCTTATGTATTTATATCCCTCAACTCCCCATCTGTATTGCAAGTTCTTTAAAAACAATCATACTTCTTTGTTCTCTGATGCCTTGTAATTTGTTGATTTGCTTTATCTGCATATACATACCAGTTGGAAAACAGATAACTGAAAATTAGCCCATTATTGTACATAAGATTTGTTAGTAACTAGTTGTTGGATGAAATTCTAATGGTGTATTAAAAGACTGATGTGTCTATAGACACATTCATGATCTTGACCAAATGGTTGTTTGCAAGTTTGATAATAAGCTTTCCGATTCAGCACAAAATTAATTTTCATCAGACAACTTCAGATCTGGTATGTGACGGTTTTCTAAATTTTTGTTCATCTCTCACTCTTTGTTATAGCCAGTTTAGTGGGTTTCCTCCAGAAATATGTGCTCAGTGGAAAAATGTGGGTCATATAGAAGTATCAGCTAAAATCACTAAACTGATTTCCCAAGAGATCACCAAGTAAAGTAAATTCATAACATGACTCTTAAAGATAATCAGCTGCTACTGCGTTTATAGCTTCCTCAGCCACAGGTAGCAAAAAGAAGCAAGTGCTCCTTTTTGGGGGGTGTAAGGGGGGTGTAAGAGGAAGGCAAGGCAATTGGGGTTAAATGACTTGCCCAAGGTCACACACCTAGTAAGTGTGTCAAGTGTCTGAAGCCAGACTTGAACTCAGGTCCTCCTGACTCCAGGGCTGGTGCTCTATTCACTGTGCCACCTAGCTGCTACTTTCATTGATGGAACTAGTAATAATGGCAGACTGGCTTAATTATGAATTTATTGGATATAATGTTGTTTAATTTAAAGTTTACCCACCTTTGGGAATTTACATATCACCCTTCAATCTGTTATTGTCTTGCACTTGAGAATACAGCTATCACTCAGTGCAAGTGAATTTGAGGTTAAAATTTTTTTGAACATATAGAAATGATTAACTCATATTTAACATAAAGGCATATTAAAATAGTAGCACCTGTTGACTGTGTGTGCTGCTGTAGGCAACTCTGTTAGATACTGTCAGTACTCCTAGGTAAGAAAGACAATTTAATTAGTCATATGTATAGAGGCAAAGGGAAACAGTCTGGGATGGGCAGAAGAAAAGATTCTAGAACTAAAATTTTGCTACAAAGGAAATATGAACTGCCTGATTGAACTCTCAACTAGGAATAACACTGCTGGCATATTTTAATGACCTGCCATGAGAGTGGCCATTGTCTTACCTCTTCAATCACCAAAACATTTTAATCTATTGAATAATTTACCTCAGTGGTCATGCAGTTCTGATTTTGCAGTGGAAATCAGTGGTAAAGAAGGATTCACTTTACATTAATGTGCTTTATATCTAACTTTTCTGGAAAATATTGCTTATATAAAGTACTTGTATGGTTGACCTTCAACTTGGGGTAGGATTTTCCCAACATTTTTACTTTTTGATACTGAGTCTATTTACTTGAATTTAGCTCTTGACTAGTCTTACAAATTATAATTTAGCTTCATGGATAATACTTTATTACACTTCAACCCATGATTTCTTATTTTTAAACAACATATTCAGCTCAGGCTGTATAACCTATACTATGTATAGTTAAATAGATAAAGCCTAGATGTTGATGATTTTTGGATATGTGGTGATCTGCAGGGCTGATTTATATGGTCTTGGAGGACAACTACAGTCATAAAAGTATATGCTTGAGTATTTACATAGTTGCAAATCTGTAGTAGTATAATAGACTATATTTTGCATTCTGTAGTCACACCTTTTCATTTCCATTTCTCTCTCAGTTGAGTGAAAATTATCCTATGGACAATTCTTAGTCAGTGTAAACTTTGCAATCACTTTTATTACTCAACGAAATTAATTTCTTATTTATATGTTTAACATACAGGTTAAGTTGGCAATAACAACTGAACTGTATAACACCGTTGTTTCAAATTGAAGTTTATGTTCTGGTCCTTCAGAGTAAACGCACATACGGCAGTGCATTATTAAGTTATATTTTCTTTTTGAAACATTGTGGAGAAATCAGAATAGAAGAGTGCCATGCCACATAAGTATGTAATATGAACATCTTCTCAAGGTATAGATGCGTTTTTTCTTAATCCAAGAGAAACCTTTCCCCACATAATAATGTACATTAAAAGATAGGTGTTGGGGAATAAAAGTATTGGAAGCTCAATGTTTTAAATGTTTGCATAGTGCATTTATGTCTCTCTTTTTATGATGGTTTTAAAGGGCTTTGGAAGAACTTGCTTTAAATTTAGAAGAACTTCTTTCTGGGTCTTCCTTTATTTCCTAACATTTTTCAAGTCTAAATTGTAGTTACTAATTCTACCATCTGCGACAGCCAGATTCTCTTAGTGTAGGGGTAGGCAATGCGGTATTTGTGTCACTGTGTGGCCTGATGAAATTTTAGTGGCATTGTATCACTTCTTCTCCCATCGTATATACCTTTTTCTTTCATTCTTTTATTCCTTTTTCCTTCCACTTGAGTTTCCTTTATTTTTTTATCCATTTTTCCATTTCTAAATTGCTTAACCTTGAGTCTAGCCAATGGCATTCCTGGGCATTTGCTCTATTGATTACATTGAAGGCAGAAGAGATTGCTTTCTCCTTTCTTCTCTCTAAGCCCTGGATGTTGCATTCACTTTTGAGCCACAGAACTCCTGTTAACGATGGATAACATTATACAGATATATTAAAGAGCATCACTGGTCTAAAAAGTAATGTACCATTTAAACATCTCATATTAAAATGCAGAAAGTTACTAGTCACAAAAGAAGCTGGCTCAACTAATATTACTACCATGATCTGTATGTCTTTATTGAAGTTCTTCACAGTACAATTCCTGGAGTTTTACTTTCCTTGACTTAAACTGTGGAAGAGGGTTCTAAAAGTGATCTGAAAGCTCATGAAGTAGCAATTACCTTTTATAAAGTTCACATTAAGTAAAAATAACAATAGATTATCATAAATAAATATTAACTTCCCTTCTTCACTATTGTGCACGCTCAATTATGTTCAGAAGCTGTAAAATGATCAAAATCTTTTTTTAAATATGTGGGCTCTTTTACTAAACACTTGCACAGGTTTGTATTTCAGTACAGGAAAGTTTAATATTGTGATGTACGTTTTTTTTGTATGTAAAGACTCTTTCAAGTAGCCTTATCCTTATTTAAATAAAATGAATTCAATTCTCTAAAAAGTAAAAACTATGATTGTCTGGACAATGAACATTCTTCGCTTGCTTTTTTTTCTTTGTGAATAATTAAGCCAACTTTTTTGTGTAGTTCTGGTTCTCAACAATAGTCTTTGCAATCAGCACAGTGAACAGGAGCATATGGAGAACCTCATCAGCTATAAGAAATTACTCTTTAATTCAGATTCTGTACTGGACATCCCTCCATAATAGTAGTGATCGCAACATGTCTTTATGTCTTATTTGATACTAATAATCACAGGAGTCATCAAACAAGGCTATCTCTGTAATATATTTTGAAGAGTTTCATATAATTTTAATAGATACATAGGAGATGCTTTGTTGAAGGATTGCCTTTAAGCTGACATTTTGATCTACTGAGTCAATAATTTTTTAGTGGTCATCAAACAATGAATTCTTTGAGGGTGTTAAGTTAGCTGCATCTTTTAATGAAGCGGTTCTCAACCTGTGGGCTGCGACCCATTTTGGGGTCGAACGACCCTTTCACAGGAGTCAGCTAAGACCATTGGAAAACACATATTTCTGATGGTCTTAGGAAATGAGACCTCGCTCCTCTACCTGTCTCCAGGTGGGGTCTGCCCACATACAGATACACCCACTTACAAGTATTAAAGGGTCACAGCATTAGGAAGGTTGAGAACCACTGTTTTAATGAATTGTCTGATAGTGAAGATTTAGCCAACTGTGGAAAATTACTTGGGAAAATCTGTTTTCTTCTCATGAATCATCAATAATGATTCCCTCTCTGCATATGTAGATTATTTTCATAAAATGTGATATCAATGGGAAAGTAATCACATGGGCTAATGATTATTTATTCTTTTAGGAACTTTTTTTTATAAGAAGAGCTGAGATTTTTTTTCCTTACCTTATCTTCTCTTTTTCAGATACCTTGAGAATTGATCCCTCAACATCCTCAAAAATTATACCACCTCCAGCACAGACTTCCTCTTTAAATAGTTGGCCAACCTTGTTCAGCTGCTTTTTCCATTTTTGTTTTGTTTTGTGCCTTTTTCATTTCCTCTAGTAGCACATCCTAAACTATAATGTTAAAGTTCTCCACTATTAGCGACACTGAAAAGAGTTTGTCATAAGACGTTTTGAAATCCTTTCCATTTTTTGTCTGTCATTTTAGAGTTTCATCCTTAAATGCCCTCGTGATGAGTGCTTACTTGAATCTCTTACCATACTTCTTTAAAGTGAGATCTTTCTTTCATCATCTCACTGTCTTAAGAAATTTGTAATTTTCCACTATCCTTTCCCATGACATTTTACGAAGAATTTTATATTCTAAACTGGGACTGTCCTTCGCTGCCGCATCTCTCTGTTTGACATGTAGATTAAGTGTTTACTGACTAAGGTAGATTTAGACTCTTTTGATCTCCTTGTCATGGTCTGTTAAACATGTATTCATTTATTATAGTCAGTTGTAACGTCCTTTCTACCATCCATATCCCATTCTGTGGAGTAAATAATTAGTTTAAATGCTCCAAGTTGAGGCTATTTTAATTGCATACCATATTTTTTATTTTTATTCTTCTAGCTCTGTATTCATTTTGATATTTTCTCTAACAAGCTAATGGTCTGATTGTACACAGAAAGATGACTCAAAAATTACTCCTGCATCAATAATGAGTCATTTATAGTCTATTAAAATAGAATTCATTTAATTTTTGTGATGGTATTTGGTGCTTGCTATGTGAAATGCCTTTGGATTCCTTTCTCAGAGTATTCATGATACGTAGGCACCAGTCTTCTGGATGGCCATCAGAGTTCTGATCTTTCTCATTCCTTACTCTCAAATCATATTTTCCAACATGCTTTTGCCATCTTCTATGCATTATAGTCATAAATATCAGGATATATATTAATTGAATTTGGAGGAGTTTAGTGAATTCTTCATAGAATTTCTCAACCTCTTCATCTTCTGCAACAGATATTGGTCCAGATGCTGCAACTGTTTTCATGGTAGCATTTTTTGCAAATACTTATCATAAACTCTTTAATATGAGATGACCCAGTGCTCCACAATATTTTATTTGGGATAGGATTGAGGCAGGACTTTGCAGGATATGGGTTTGGCTGCCATACAAATATTCCCTGCCCAAAACTTGAGGACCCAGATTAAAATTCCACCCTAAGGAAGCAACTAGAATTCAAAAAAGGAATTGAAGTATGTAAGGATTTGAATGCCCCCATTTTACAGATGAGACAACCATAACATGGAAAAAAGGAAAAGTAACTTGCCTATGGTCACACAATGATTTGTGGGCAGAGAAGATGAAAGAAGATAATAATGTATATTAAAGTGTCTTGAAAACTCAAAAGCTTATTATAAATATAAATAATTATTAAGTTATAATATTATGGTTTAAATAACTTGTGATTATATTAAAATAAACTGGGATTCAAACTCAGGGGCCTTTATTCCTAATACAGGACCCTTTCTTCTATACCAGGATGATAAAGATGATGAAGACAGCAATTTATCTGAAAAGATCTGGAGGTTTTAGTGGACTACAAACTTATAAGAATAAAATGAGATCATAATTTGTAAAGCACTTAGTACAGAACCTCGCCCAAAGGAGATCCTTAAATGTTATTTTCATTCCTGCTCTAATATTTCATGACCTCTGAGTTTCTTTCCAGCTCTAAGATTCTGCATCGTTGTTAACCAATGAGACCATGATGAATATTAGGTAGTAAAATGCAACCACCAAATACACCCTCTCCAAAACAGGAGGGTTGGCTGTTATTCCCTTCATGGCCAAGACAAGATAAATGAGACCCTCTTATCTGAGCCACTTTGTACTTATCTCAGGCCCTGGAAGACTCAGACTTCAGCCCGCTCAGGCTCACTGGGTATTTAGCGCAAGTGCAGGCATGCATATACATATACGTGTTTTGTGTCTCAATGTTATAACATTCCTCACTGAAAAACAGAGAGGTGTGGAAAAAATAGTTATTCTGCATAATGTCTTGACAGAAATATCTGGAGCCTGGAAATGAGACCAAAATTATTTTTGTGGCTTTATTTTCAGGCTTTTTGACTCCATTTTAGAGCATCTTCTCCCCACTGGCTGGACGACCTGTTTTTCATAACATTTGTAACATTGCTAAAGTTCTAATAACTATAGTGCCACATTAAGACTCTAATGAACTGACAACTAGAGTCTGAAGTGCTATATCTTTATGTGTTGGGAAGAAAATCTCTAAGAAGCCAAGTGCATTCTCAGGGAGCCAATAAAATGTGTTTCCCACATTTGCAGGGCAATGCTTCCTTGGTGAAAGTTCTACAACTTCCCTAGAGGACAAGTCAGACTTGCTAAGTTCATTGATGCCAATTCTCTGAATTCAAAGTGACCCAGAGGCAAGCTAAGAATGATCAGGACCCAGAAAATGTGTCTGTCTCTAAGGAGAGATGGTAAAAACCTATGAAGGGATCTGGGTAAAAATCAAGCAAAACACCCCAAACTCCCCATCACTGCCCCAGTATTCAGGAGAGGATCTCAGTAGATGCTATGGGCTGTGTGAAACAGAAACCAGATGTGCAGGCTGCCGGTGAGAGCCTGCTGTACACATCTGCAAACTGTTCTATTTTTGATCAGTTGCTGCTTGGGAAATGCCAGGTAATGTCAGTGGGAGAATATTAATAACCACCTGCTGCTAAACTAATCACATGAGTCAAGAGGTGGCTGCTAGGCAACTAGAGCCCAGGGGAGAGTCACTCTGAGGCTAGAGCTAAAAATAGACCCAAATCAAGCAAAGAGAAGAGCATCGTCAGAAAGCCAGGGAAATCTGCCAGGCAGACACATGCTGGGGACGTATCAGAAAGCTCATTGATCGGGCTAGCGCATAGGCACTGCTCCATGGGAGAGTCACCACAGGGACCTAAGCAATCATAGCTGGGTAAAAATGCCAGCGCCTATTACATATGTTTGTTCTGAAGATCGGATGAAATAATATGTGCAAAGTAATTTGCAAAGTAAAATTCTATATAAGTGTTAGTTATTATCATTATTATAATAATTGCTATTCTTTGGATTATCCATGGCTCTGTTAGGACTCAATTATCATAAATGGTTTAGCGGGCAATGTCCAATTAACTTGAGGGGCTTTAGAGACTCGCCCACGTCAGTAAGGGAAGTCACAGTCATGATTTGACCTGGGGTATTCCACCTCGAAATCAACATTCTTTCCACTGTACCATGCATCATGTTCTATCATTTGGACTATCCTAATAACCACCTATCTGCTCTCCCAGCCTCTGTTCTTCAATCCCACAGTTGCCAAAAAAGAAAAAACATCTTCCTAAAGTACAGATCTGACCGTGTCACTCCCCTACTCAAAAACTGTCAGTGGGTGCTTATTGTCTATGGGATAAAATACAAACTCAGACCAACATTTAAAACGTTATACAGTCTGGCCCTCATCCTACGGATTTAGAGATGGAAGGTATCTCCGTGACCATATAGACTAACCCATACACAAAAATGAATCCATACTATAACAAACCAGAAAAATAGTCATACAATCTTCACTTAAAGACCTTCAGAGGAAGGAACCCACCATCATCTGAGATTCCACTTTTAGACAATTCCCTCATTACTAGTGAATGAGACAGTGAAAACATTCTCATAAAATGAAAGGGACAGTCACCAAACTTGAGCTAAGTCCTAGATTTCTTTAGGCCTAAGTTTCATGTTCCTGTAAATCACCGATTTCAGGGAAATCAGATGGTATGCGCCCAGTCCCCCTCCCTTTTTCCTGTAAGGGGCTTTTTGTGACAG
>JAQQSW010000271.1:0-25865 GCA_028646575.1 Pseudocheirus occidentalis
TTTTGAAAACCAAATAAGGAAAGTGGAGGAAAAATTGGGAAGAGAAATGAGAATCATGCAAGAAAATTATGAAAAGAGAGTCAACAATCTGACTGAAGAAAATAACACCTTAAAAAATAGATGAACTCAAATGGCAAAAGAGGCCCAAAAAGCCAATGAGGAGAAGAATACCTTCAAAAGTCGAATTTGCCAGATGGAAAAAGAATCTCAAAAGCTTTCTGAAGGGAATAATTCCTTCAGAATTACAGTGGAGCAAATGGAAGCAAATGACTTCATGAGAAACCAAGATACTATTAAACACTTCCAAACAAATGAAAAAATAGAAGGCAGTGTGAAATATCTCCTTGAAAAAACCATTGACTTGGAAAATAGATCCAGGAGAGACAATTTAAAAATTATTGGACTACCTGAAAGCCATGATCAAAAAAATAACTTAGAAAGCATACTTCAAGAAATTCTCAAGGAAAATTGCCTGGATATTTTAGAACAAAAGGGCAAAATAGAACTTGAAAGAATTCACTGATCACCTCTTGAAAAAGATCCCCAAAAGAAAACTGCTAGGAATGTTATAGCCAGGTTCCAGTGTCTCCAGATCAAGGAGAAAATATTACAGGCTGCCAAGAGGACGTAGTTTGAATACTGTGGAAACACAATGAGGATAACCCAGGATCTTGCAGCTTCTACACTGAGGGATAAAAGGGCCTGGAATATGATATCCCAGAGATCAAGGAAGCTAGGATTAAAACCAAGAATCACCTACCTAGCAAAATTGAGTATAATATTCCAGGGGAAAATACGGTCATTCAGTGAGGTGAGGACTTTCAAAAATTCTTGCTGAAAATAACAGAATTGAAAAGAAAATCTGACATACAAATACAAGAAGCATGAAACGGCAAACATGGAAAAGCAATCATAAGGAACTTATCGAAGTTGAACTATTTACATGGAAAAACGATAATGGTAACTTATGAAACTTTTCTCTGTATGAGAATAGATGAAGGGAATACAAATGTATATCTATATACATACACATGTATCTATATAGGAGGGCATATATATGCATATAAATACATATCTGAGTATGTATATATATGTGTACATAAATGGCACAGGATCAACTGAATAGGAAGCGATGATACTTTAAAAGGGTCTGAGGTGGGAGAGGATTAGAATGAGAGGAGACAGGGGAGACAGAATGGGGCTAATCATCTCATATAGAAGAGGCTAGGGATAACTGTTATAATGGAGGGGGAAGAACAGGAAGGCAAAAGGGAAAGGGTCAAACTTACTCTCATTGAATTTGGCTTGGGAAGGAATGACATAAACTCCAAAGTGGGTATCTTGCCACACAGGAGAGTAGGAGGGATGGGGAATGAGAGGTGGGATGATAGAGAGGAGGGCAGGTTGGGGGGAAGGGTTGCTGGAAGTACACACTTCTGTAAAGGGATAGTGACAGGGTAGAGAATAGAACAAGGGTGGGGCAGGATAGGAAGGAGGTACATATAATCAGTCTCTCACAATATGTCCACTGTGGAGATGTTCTGTGTAATTATATATGTACAGCCTGTACTGAACTGCTTGTCCTTCCAATGGGGGTGGGTGATGAGGGAAGAAGGGAAAGAATCTAGAATTTAAAGTTCTACAATCAAATGTTAAAAATATACATGTACAAAGATTTTTATTAGTATTAACTACATGCAACTGGGAATTAAGATATACAGGCACTGGGATAGGGAGATCCATTCTGCCCTACTGGAAAGTTAGAGGGGCTATGGGGGAGGACATAGGAGGGAGCAGATAGGGGAGGGTCTTGACAGTGGGTTCACTGTTTTGGGGTGGGGGTAGGGGAAAGATGGGGAGAAAAATTTTAACTCAAAATCGCGTAGAAATGAGTGATGTAAAGAAGAAATAAATTTTTTTAAAAAAGGAAAGAATCAATAATGATTCTGATAACATGGATATTGTTAAAAAAAAAAAGAGCAACCATCATAAAGGATGAGAAGGTATGGAAAGGTTACCAATCAATATCAGTGGTATGGTAATTAAGTTTATAGGCTCACCTTAGTATCAAATTTATAGTCCTATTTTTCTTTAATGCAGGAATTCTTTACTATATGGAAAGTTGGATACAATTAGAAACAAGTACTGGTACTTTAACTCTGCCACTGGAGTGTCATTTTAAATATCCTATGCACTGAGGCACAGTAAAGGAAAACTAAGATTCAAGTCCTACCTCTGACCCATACTGGACATGTGATCCTAGACAATTCACATAACCTCTAAGTGTTCTAGGAGGCTCTCTTAGACTATAAGAGTCTCCCTGTGCTGTTAAGAAGGAGCTCAACAACAGCAAAATCTCAGGTCAAGTCTGCCCCATCATCACCCTTATCTTCTTTGCAAATAAAATCTTCCATAAACTTAGGCTCTCTGTATTAATGCTTAAGTGGTCAAAATAACTGAATTCAACAGAAGAAATAATTAAAATTCACAACAAGGCAACTAAAGCTAATGAAATTAATCATCTTTTCTGTTTCCTTCTCCATTAACAAAAAATAGCAGTTTCCTGTCAACATTTCAAAATACACAAAACCAAATTTCTATGGCACTTGGTAGTTTACAGATGATTTATTTTTGGCATTGTACATGAACTTTAACCTAACATGCCAAATATTTCCTGAGCCTGGGATTTTAAATTTTTCATGAACACACTGCTTTAATTAAGTATTCTACATAAGCTGTGACTTTTGCATTAAAATGAGCAGTCTCAAAATATTAAAATTTAAAATCACAGTGTAAACCATTAATTTTGACTGACTTTTTATAAAAACTTTTGCAATATGAAACACTAGTCATTGTCAGCCTTTTTTTGGGTTGTTATTCAGTCATGTTCAACTCTTCATGATCCCATGGACCATATCACACCAAGCCCTTCTATTCTCCACTATCTCCTAAAGTCTGTCCAAACTCAAGTTCATTTCTTTCATGACACTATTTATCCATTTCATTCTCTGCTCCCCTTCTCCTTTTGCCTTCAATCTTAGCCAACATCAGGATCTTTTCCAATGAGTCCTGTCTTTTCATTATGTGGTCAAAGTATTTAAGCTTCGGCTTCAATATTTGACTTTTCAATGAATAGTGAGAACTAACTCCTTTATATATTGATTGATTTGATCTCCTGGCTGTCCAAGAGACTCTCAAAAGTCAGCCATTTTTTAGAAAGGGGTAATATTTAAGGTTTTATACACTGATTAATAAAATAAATCCAGAAGCAAATAAGACATTCAAGGAGATATTTATCTAACAGAAATATCACATTATCCTTAACCATTAATAAAACACTTTAGAAACACATCTATAGTACATCAACATATTACCTTTAGGTAATGATAAGAATATAGGTTAATTTACAAGGGAAAAAAAAACCTATTTATTCCCGCTCTTCCCCAACCCTCAAAAAAAAGAAGCTTATACCTCAAACTCACTTGTGAGTCACAAAACAATTTTATTTAGGAAAAATATTTCCTGCAATTGACTACTAGATAATTAATCCTACTTAACTGAAGGATTTAATTTTTAGTGTACAGATTCATTAAAAAATGACCCTTTTATTTTCAAAAGCAAAGTGTTTGTTTTATTCTGCATGGCAGATAAGAAATGGTTTTACTTCTTTCCACCTTAAATATTCAAGAGAAGTTCTCTCTTAGAAATATACTTCCTCCTCTTCTGCTACCAGCCCCCCTCCCCCCAGCCCTAATCCCAAGCCTCCAGGATTAACAAAACATTGCCTTGTCTTTTAAAGTTAACATATGATATGGAAACATGGGAAACAAACTATAAGCTTTAATACTAATTAAAATGAAACATATATTAAACATTGTTTAAATATTAAACAGTAAAATTCTTTCTTCTACATTAAATAAGTATTGACACCTTAGTTTGTCATTAATGGGACCCCGAAAACACCACTGCCCGTATCACCACCAAATGATCGAGGGCAAAGGGCAACAAATAGAAAAAAAAATAAGAAACATAATATTTAATACTTGTGTTTTCAGTTTTCAATGTCAATTTACATTTGAAATTTGTCAAAAGCACCAAATTCAGGAGTGTGTCCTGCACAAATGAAATCCAGTTTTCCCTTTATGGAGCCCGAAAAGTATCTCTATTCATAGTAACTAAATCTTATAGTCATGTTTATTAATTCATAATTCAGTTTAAAAAAATTTTTGCTTATGCATCTTCATTTCCAGTAAACTATGTTTTTGCACACCAACACCAAGTAGTTGTATAGTCAAAGAATTTTGTAATACATGAGCAGCACTGAAAGTGCATCATTCATTCATGCAACAAATACTTACTGAGAGCTTACTATGTGCAAGGCACTATGCTCTGTGCTGCTTGTAAGACTCATAATGACTTTTTATGTGTGAATAAATAGTGACTGCCTGATGTTTGCTTCACTTTCAAAGTTAATCACCCCAGAATGAAATCAGGTACCCAACTTCAAAACAAAAAGCATAAAAGTCCACACAAAGTACAGAATATTTCCATTGTTTCTCATGTTCCTTACAGTATTTGAGTCTGTGCATATATAGATATAAGGCAAATTAAAGAGAAAATAAACCCTATTGAAAGTGTATGTCCCCACATCTGCATAAATTGAAATTCATAACACACATAGGTATACATACTAAAAATATTTATGGAAAAGGTAGTTGGTACCTACACATAGTAGTCTTAACAAATATAACTAATGGCTATTTTACCATTACAGTTTACAACCCAGGACTACAGTATCTTATCTTGGCAAATTTTTACAAAATACATAATTATGCTTCAAGACTCAGAAAAAAAAAATCAATACTGTTGCGAAACTGTGCTGTGGAAAACCCAAAAGTCTATTTGGGTGATGGGAGGGAAGGAGGTTAGAGGAATGAGAGGAGATTGTCCCAATTTTTCAAAAATAGAAAAACCTTGTAATACAAAATTCAACCAGAAAACTTTTTCTAGAGAGTTTGGAGACTTCCACAGAGCAAACAACCTTTTTCCTCTTCATTACTGATATAGATTTTTGTGATTTAAAAAAGTTTACAATTCTGTACTACTTTTAAATTTCAACATGAGCCCTAAGCAACACCAGTTTTGCACAGATGAAAGTGCGTTTCATTTTTTAAAAGCCATGCTACCCAAAAGAGGTGGTTTGAGAAAATGATGTAAAACAGAATGATTATAAATTACTCAATGTATGAAAACTCTGAGAGACTCCTAATACTTTTAATTAATAAAAGAGGAAATCACAAGTGAAAAATGTTACTTCGTTGTACCCCACAGACACAACACTCTGGTCTTTATGTAAAGTGGAAAAATGAGGAAAATGCTATAAGTTCTAGCCTAGAAACTTAAAAATAAGATTTATACCTATTTTGTATGATATTGAGGGAACACACAAAAATACCAGTGTTCTTTTACTTCTGTTATGTTCACAATTTTCAATAATTAAATGTATTCTTTGGTGGTTGGGAAATTTCATCAATATGAGTGGACAGTATGGGATAGGAAATCCAAGGCCAAAATGTAAAGAAAAAATCTCTTTGCCACAAAAAAGAATGAAAATGATGATGGTTAAGGATTTTATGTCTATACAGCTGATGCACTGAACGAATATTCCATTCCAAAAATCATACTCTCGCTCTCAAAATAAAATGTATTACAACCTATTTACTCTATGGGTTTAGACTTTCATTTAGAAAGGTACTCCAGTATATGCCATTATAAACATTCTAAGCTTTCATCACTGAAGTCGGGAAGAATGAACATTCATTAAATGTTTCCATAATAAAGATTTCTTAGATTGAACAGTTCAGCCACAGCCAAAAGGTGGTTCTTGATTTTTCATTATCCCTTTTTAAACAAAGACTAACAGAATATATAGTACATATACAGGATGACATTTTGATTCACTCAAAATAGTCATTTCACTTTGCTTAGTTTTTCAAATGCTAAGGACTAAATTTTAATATCATTCACAACATAGTATTTTCAAAAAGTAAAACAATGGAGCAATGAAAATAAATCAGAAGAAGCAAAGTGGCTAAGAGCCTCATTACATCTACACACACACACACACACACACACACACACACACACACACACACACACACTGTATTTATCTTCTAAGGAGAACAAAACTTTTTAAGTGATGCTAATTTAACCAATGGAGAAAACATCTATCAAAATATACAATTTCCATTACAGACTATAGAAGGCTAATATTATTATTATTATTATTAAAAAAATAGTTATAAGCAATAAACTTTTGCTTATAATGATGACAGATATCAGTCTGTCAAAGCATGAAGCATCAAATAAGGTCTTAGAAAAAAAGATTCATTTGTGACCTTCATTTGTAAAGTTCTTGACAAATTCATTAATCAAGAGCCTCAGTCCCCAGAATGGAGCAGTTTCATGCTTCTTAATCCAAATTTCTAGTGGGAAATTGGTAGCCAAGTAATTCAGAATCTCAAATGTGATTTATGCTTCACCATGTACCTGTAAAATAAATGAAAACAAAGTATTATATTAAGCTACTGTAAATCTGTAATTTGGAGGCAGAGGAACTGGGATCAAGTCCTTCCCTTGCCATTAACTGCTTATATGACCGTTGCCAAGTCATTTAATCTTACCAACCTAAGTTTCCTATCCATAAAAGGGGCCAGACAACCTTTCTGACATACCTTCCAGCTGTAGATCACTTAAAAAGGGTAAATGAGTTAGTTGCCCAAGGTCACACAAGGGGTAAGCAGTGGAAATGTTTACCACCAATCTGGGTCCTTCGATTCTAAGATAAGTTTTTCACTTATGTTTTGACCAAGTGTTACCAGTTAAAAACTGATAGTGTATAAAGTACAATCATTAGGTAAGATAAAGGAATTTCAGGTCATGAAAGTGGAATATTTATAGATAATGGCAAGATCAAGAGTATGATCATACCTGTGTGTTGCTGAAGGCAGAATGGAGCATATGGTCAAGGAAACTGAGTTACTTGGGGAACTGGGAGGTAAAAATTATTTGAAAGGACAGCAATCTGTATGCTGAAGTCCCTTAGCAGGAGGGCAAGAGTTAGGGTAAAAGAGGAGATTGAACATACCAAATCCATTACTTCACACTAGAGAGGGGGAAAGTGTTAATAAATAGCTAGGAGACCAATAAAGTGTATCAGAGGGATACCTTAGCAGCGTTCATTTCTAGATGCAAAAGTGAGGAAATGCTTTGCAGATATGGGAGGACCACATGTGCACACAGGTGGCAGACAGAATTTTATGTATAGGGATTAGCTGGTATGATGGTACAACTAGATCACATCCATTTGAGGATCCTTCCAAGAAAATCCAGAAGAAAAAATTTCCAGTATAATGTCTTAGAAATTATGGAAAGAGAGTATTCAGAAAGCAGCACATGACCAACAGTGGCAAATGCTAAAGGGAGGGTAAGGACTATGAAGCTACTGAATTGAAAAACCAGTGGCGGAAAAGTAATAGGAGTAAGCAAGACTATATGGGTTTGAAAATTAAACATAGTGTGGGATGGCTAGGTGGCACAGTGAATAGAGCATCAGCCCTAGAGTCAGGAGGATCTGAGTTCAAATCCAGCGTCATTCAAATCCAGCGTCAGACACTTCTCTCTCTTTCTCTCTCTCTCTCTCTCTCTCTCTCGCTGTGTGATCTTGGGCAAGTCACTTAACCCCAATAGCCCTACCTTCCCTCCTCAAAAAAAAAAAAAAGAAAGAAAATTAAACAGTGTGGAAATAAAGACGCTAGAAGCACACATTTTCAAAACGGTAGGAAATAAAGGGAAGAAAAATATGAATGATATCTGGGTGAAGGAGAAGGGAATTTTTTTTTAAGCACTAGGGACACAAGTATATTTGTAGGTAAATGGAAAAGTAAGGGGCAGCTATGTGGTACAGGGCTAAATCAGCTATTCTTAAGAGTCTCTTCCAGCACAGTAAACAGAGCACTAGGCCTGGAGTCAGGAAGACCCAAGTTTAAATATGGCCTCAGATTTTTCCTAGCTACGTGATCTGGGCAAGTCATTTAACCAGTATCTACCTCAATGTCCTCTCATGTAAAATGGGAATAATAACCTCTACTTTGCAGGATGGTTGTTAGGATTCAATGAGAGAATAACTGTAAAGTTCTTAGCACAGTGTCTAGCACATAGCAAACACTATATAAATGCTAACATTTATTATTATGGTAGGGAAAGATTAAAGAAGAGAACGTAGGATTGTTGTGGTGTTTTCACATAGAAGGAGAGAGGGGATGGGATCTAGAGATCAATATGATCAAGTAACAGGTAGAGGAGTTAACTTTAGCTAGTTAGTACAGATACTTGATCCTTTGAGATAAAAGAAGAGGGGAAAAAGTGACAATATAATAAGTTTTAAAGATGTGATCCTACTTTCAAATTTTCAGTCTATATGGAGAAACAAACAAGTTTGATTAACTAAAGAGTAATAGCATTTATGTTTTATTATTTAGACTTACCTGTCCAATGTTTCCCAAAAACGTAAAAACACTGGTCTGTCCAAATGACGTTTGTGATAGCTTAATTCTAATACTGTTACATCCCATTTCTGTACATTCGGATCTAGGCGTACTTCATCATATTTTAGATGAAAAGCTTTAACTACATAGAAAGAAAATAAAGGATTAGATTGAAAGAAAAATTATGACATTATTTTATGAGATAAAAATCATACAAATTCATTTATATAATATGAGAATGAACCAGAAGGTTCACAAAATAAATTCAATAATTTTTCTATATGAACACTACAGTTATGGTTTAGAATAAGCTGAGGTTACTTTTTTAGGGGGAAAAAAACCTATCTAGTTTTTTTTTTTATTCTTGGGAGACATAACAAAAGAAAAAAATTGCAGTTCAGTCTAAATACAGGATTTCATTATATTTTATGTTTTAACAAATAGAAGAAGGAAGGTGAATGAAACAATGAAATTCATGTGGTAATTAATCTGGTAATGATGTAGATTAAAAAACCTAACTGTGAAATGTTGGACACATATTCTTTACTCATTGAAAAAAACCTAGTTCAGAAATAAAGATGAAATTTCATCTTTCCCATAAACAGAATTTTGAAAATATCATCTCATGTGAAAAAGACCAATAGGACACAAGTAACATGACTAGTATTCATAGCTAATATCTCATATTCTGCCATTTAAAATTAGTCAACTGTGAAATAAGTAATTTCTAACTGAAGATGATAAATGTGGATCACACCATAAGTAAACTCTACTCACAGGAGTAGACTTCCGAGGATTAAATTATTTAGAAAATTATGTGAGAATAACAAATTGCATAGAAACTGAAAGTCTTCTAATACTAATGGAAAAGAGTTCAAGAACATCTCTGAAAGTTCTCTTCATTTGGATGTTGAAAACATATGACATTAAGCATCCCATAATGATAGTTTATTCTACTGGTTCAGACTTGTGGCTTCACTGGAGAAATGGAAACAGAAATATAATACAACTTCTTCCACCAATGTAGACCAGCAAGTCAATTATAATTTACGCTGCCAGAATGGCCAAGAATACTGAAATACTGTCACTTGCCCATAGTCACAGAGCACATATGAGTCCACATCTTCTTGACTCCAAGACTGGCTCTCTGCTACACGATGTTCACCTTCAATAACGATGAAGATGATAATAACAATACTGACAACAAAGCAGGCAATAAATGACTCTGTGTTGATTGATAAAGGTACATTTGCTGAAGCTTTCATTAATAATGAGGCAGGGATTGTGTAGATATAGTGCTGGGCCTGGAGTAAGGAAGACCTGAGTTCAAATCTAATCTCAGACATTTACTAGCTTATGTGAGTATGGGCAAATCCAAAGTACACAATGAAAAATCAGTATTCAAATTAAGGCTGAATTAAATAGATTTCTATATGCATATGAAGAATATAAAAATCTGCAAATCAATTTTTCACACTTCAAAATTAAAGCACTTTAAACTAATTTAATTTAAAAATAAATCTTATAGTCACAACAAACTATTACTAATCCCAGACTGGTATTATGGCCAAGAAAAATTTGATATTCTCAGTTTAAAAATTTCCATCTGTAAAAGTTACATGTAAAGTTGTACAAATTACCAATATGGGAATGAACTGAGTTATCTCAATGACAAACTCTTTGAGTACTGACATAAGTTTTCTAAGTGTGTATATATAAAACCTAGAACAGATGACTGCTGACATCAAATACCAAGGTCTTATACTGATTGTACATGAAGATTTCAATTAAATCATATATTCATAATTACATGATGCAGGCATGATGTATTACATATCTTACATGATGCATGTATTCATGATGCAGGCAATTAAATCGTGCCTGCATAACAGGAATTATGCTGGATGCTAGAGATACAAATCAAAAGAGGGACAGTTCTAGCCCTCATGGAGAGAACATACATTTGACAATGACTACAAAAAAAGCAACTACTCTTTTTTTTTTCTACTAAATTTCTAGAAAAAAAAAGTGATTCACAAATATCATAAGGGGGAAATAATATTTTAAAAAATGAGAAACTCACTTTTAGCAAATATGTCAACTGGTGATCCATCAGGTAACAGCCATGGCCAACCTTTGAACTGCCATGCGGGGCCCTGTACAAAAACTGCCACAACACGATCCCTATGAATAGAAGAGAAGGAAAAGACACTCTTAATAAGACCTTGAGTTTTAGTTACTGTAAATCCCTAAGGAACCAGTCTCATAATTATTCATGTGACAGAGTCTGCTGTCAACACTACTGTGAGGCAAACAGAGCACATTAGCATAATTTCTCTTTATAATGTCACTGTTATAGCACATTAATGACTGCTATACCACCAGTGCATCTGTTTTTTGCAATTATATGTCTTTTCAGCACAAATACACATAAAACTATTTTTATGTGTGATCCTTCTGGTCTTTTATGCCTGTTCCTTTGCTAACTGCAAAATGATCTTAAATATCACTCTAAGACAAACTTCTTTTGTTACTATAATTAACTGACTTTAATAAATTATTTTTTAATTTTAAAAAATGATGTTGATTCAAAAAATATGAAATTTTATAGTACGGGAAAATAGATACTGAAAATATTAAAGAGGAACACTTTCTTAGTCTTACAATGCTAAACAAATGTGAGCTAATGTTTATTTTTTAAAAGCAGTAGATTCAGTTGTAACCTCCACTTTCATTCTAGTGGATGCGAGAATTACCCTGCTAGTATAATAGTCAATAGTTATATTAAAAAGAAACTATGCTAATATACTGCCTGCTTCATAGTGGGATCACAGATCTTGAGCTGAAGCCAAGAAGTCCTAAACACTCTTTCTACACAGAAGAAAACTGAAGCCCAAGGAAATTAAGTAACTTGCCCAAAGGTCATAACAGTATTAAGTGCAAGATCAATATTTAAGCTTGGTTCCTAGGATACCTGAGTCAGCATTCTTTAAATTGTAACATAAAATGTAACTGTGCTTTTATAAATACTTAACATTATTAAAATTTCTATTTCTTCAAATGTAGCCTTAATGTTAAGAAAGAACATATTTTAAAACTGTTTACAACTGTAAGAACTTATGCTCTTATACAATATAGAAGTATTAAAGGTCATCAAGTTTTTAAAATCTCTGAAATAATTTAAGTAAACTATCATTTAATTCTGCTTTGGCAAAACAGGTTGATGACCAGGTGGAAATATTCAAATACTGGGGAAGAAAATAATTTTAAATATATTAAAAACGAAGAATGTGTGTAGTGTGTTACATATGCATATACAAATTATATTGATCAGGTTTTCAAAAGAAAAGTGTCCTACAATGAAAAGTTAATACAGACTTTTTCAAATTTAAATAAATATGCATATATTGTTAGAATGAAAAACAAACTAGTCTTTTTCTAAGTTGTTAGGACAGATTTAGATTTCTGAGACCAAAAAGATTTGGTTATATTTAGAAATGATGATGATGAAACTTGAAAGCTTGGGAATTGAATACAAATTTAAAACTAAAAAAGTTAATGAAATATTTTAAACTGTGAAACCATCTTACCAGTCTTGAGGCATAAGTTTGAGGGGCTGATCTACTACTCGATAGGGCACTGTTACACTTATGGCAGTGCCCCCGGGCTGCATCTGATCTTTTCGTCTCTGAATGAGTGTTTCATTTTCTCTTTGGCAGCCTTGCTTTTTCTTCTCATCTGATGGCACAAATCTTCCGGAAAACAGAAATCAGAAAAGAGATTAATATAAAAAAATATCACAGTTAGAATGAATGTCAAAGGCCATTCTAAATCCAAGCCATTCTTGAACACTATATCTTAATTCCTACAGTTTATGACAAACTTTTAAGTTACATCAATTTTCAAACATCAATACCCCAAACTGAATATTAAAATCAAAAGAGAAATCTTAATGTAAAAAAAGTATAAAGTTCAACATGGTAAAATTCCAGGTATTATATATACAAAGACTAATAATGCTTAATAAGACTTACATCCTTTATGTCTTAAAATAGAACTTATCATTCTGAAGTTATATAATACTAGAAACTGTTATGAATTCTAATAGATAATACTTAATTCCATTCTCCTAATTTACATTATCCTATCTTTTCTAGCAAGTCTAATACTTCAACATTCTCCGAGTGCTTCAGAGAAGTATTACTACTACCATGTAGATATTTATGCTTTATTACCCACTATCAAACTTAACTGACAATGGCACACAAACCATGACAACAGCGAGACGACCAAAGAGAGAGTGAAAAGGAAGCACATATTAAGTCTAGAGATTATACCCAAGTAGAATTGTCCTTATGCTTGCTCTCATTTCTAAACAAAGGGCTCATCATCACATAAACTGTTAATGTTAATGCTATGATCAGAAAAATGCTCAAAAAATGATGATGATGAGTCACTAAGTATCTGTTCTCCCTTTCTTAAGTGTCTAACACTTGTTCTACACAGAAGATAAACAATAATAAATTAATAATTGAATAAATAAAATGAATTAATAAATGAATAAATAAAATAATAAATGAATAAAAGTAAAGAATTTATATACTATGTATCTATCTTAATCTATTTCAAACCTCTTTAATTACTTGGTTACTTGGGTATCTTGTTATTTTACTTTGGATCCATGATCATTTTGATCAGGTGCTTCATTTATGCATGTTTATGAATATATACAATTTCTCTAAGCATTATACTTAGCACAAAAAGCAAAAAAACCAAAACAAAACAGATCCCAAACCCCCAAATCCACACATTTTATGAACTGAGTCACTAGCTTATATTAAAGATATTATAATTTAACAAATATTTAATTTATTATTTATAAATTACTTATAATGTGCTATGTCAGGCACTATATATAAGACACCAGAAGATGCATGACAGTACAAAATAAAACTACATATTAATGTATCTGCTTAGTTGCCGGGACATGAAATATTCTAATACAATATTAAATTTCATAATTATTAACACTTCAAATTGATATATAATTCAACAGAAGTATCTGAGACAAAAGTTTAAACACCAATGAGTAGCATAAAATACTATTCCATGAACAGAGCTAAAAAACATTCATACCAAGACAAAACTTTTTATAAGTCCTTGAATATTCACATTTTCTAGTTTCTTTACTCCTAAATAGAACTTGTCAAATAATAGCTTCTCTTGTTGGCAGTGGTAATTTAAAATTACTGTCTCAATGTAACAGTCAACTCTACCCCCCCCCACACACATCCTGTGAGTATACAAGAAGGACAGGATTAAGAGGGGTAAGTAAATCGATATCACTTTTATCATCCCTTCTGGACCTCTATAACTTTTCAATAACCCTTTTCTCTTCTCTTCTCTTCTCTATTGTTTTTTAGGACACTGCTGCCTCCTCTTTCTCTTTCCGCCTTTCTCTTTCTCCTTTGTTGGACCACCATTCAAGTCATGTCTGCTAACTAAGCATGGTAGTTAGGATCCTAGGCCACCTTTTTTTCTCTCTTTATTTCACTTGGTTATCTCATCAGCTCCCAAAGTAACAACTGTCATCTCTATGCAGATGAGTCTCAGATCTAACCACTCAATTACACTTTCTCTCCTGACAAATGGTCTTGACTATTGGACATTCTGAAATTGAAGCATCAAACATCTTAAACTCATCATGTCCAAATCTGAACTTATTATCTTTCTCTCCAAACTTTCCCCTGCCTTCCAGACTTTCCTATTACTGTCAAGAGAAACACATTCCTTCCAATCACACAGACTTGCAACTTAAAGGTACCATCCTCAGCTCCTTACTGTTTTTCATCTCCCATATCCAATCAGTTCCTGGGACTACAACCTTAGCAATAACTCTTGGAATACACACCCTTCTCTCCTCTGATACTGCCACCAACCCCAGTGCAGGTCTTCTTCACCTCATGCCTGAACTAATACAATATAAAAGCCTGCTGTTTGGTCTCTCTGCCTCAAGTCTTTCCCCACTCCAATCTATCCTCTACTCAACTGTCAAACTGATCTTCTAAAAAGTACAGGACTAACCACATTAATAAGCCATATTCATAAAATAAGTCCAATAAACTTAAGCACCTTAAGGACCAAATATGAAATCTTTTTGACTTCTAAAGTCCTGCATAATCTGGTCTGTTTTTAACCTTCCAGTTTTCTATTATGCCACTTCATATACTCTGCAATCCAATAACAGCAGAATCTTTGCTCTTTGTTCCTCACACACAACACTCATACCAAGACAAAACTTTTTATAAGTCCTTGAATATTCACATTTTCTAGTTTATCTCCTGATGATGAAAATTTTCACTGGCTGTCTAACAAAACTGGGACTCTCTACCTCCTTAATCTCTGTCTCCTAGTTTCCCTCAAATATCAGCTAAAACCTACATTTTGTGAGAAGCTATTACCAGTTCTTCATGCCTTAGTGTCTTCTCTTCTCAGATTACCTTCAATTTATTGTGTTTAACATAATGTACTTGTACATAGCTGTATGCATGCTGTCTCCCTCATTAAATTCTAAGTTCCTAGATTGGAGGAAGTTTTTTTTTTTTTAACCTTTATTTGTATCCTCAGGGCTAACAGTGCCTGGTACTTAACAAACACTAACTTGCTGTTTGTCCTTTGTTCTCTAAGAGGATCATAACATCATCATGAATCAGGGAGGTGATGCCATGACACTAAGTGAACTGGATTTAACTGAGCCTCACTTTCTCCTCCAGATCTATTTGGTCCCAGTGGCAAGATATTAGATCAAGACAACTGGAGATGGTCTTGGATATAGTGGGAGACCTTGGCCGTTTTAAGCTGAGGTAATTTTTAACAGGTCTCAGTTTGACTGGGGCATTACCCATTCAGTGATTAAGGCTAGGTAAAAAAATGAAACAGAAAATGGCCTTTTTTTTCCTAGCTTACAAAAAAAAAAAAGTCAATTTGGGAGGGGAAGACCCTCAGAGTTTTTGCTATTTGCTTTCACTCTGAGATGATCAGGGCCCAAACAATGGCCAAATGGGGCTTGGCCTAGAACCTACTGCAGGCCAATTAATGAGAGCCAGAATAATCTGGATTTAAGGCATGATCCTTAAGGAAAAAATCTAGTCCATAAACCCCAAGATATCTTGTGAGTTAACGGGTGACGATATTAAAGAAATTAAAATCAACATTACATGCAGCTGTTTCATTCATGCGATATCAAAGCCAAATAAACTCTTAACAAAGGGTACAACAGTTTTGCTATTTCTACGACTATGGTTTTGGAAGCATCATGTTATGAAGCTCTAGCTGTGGCTAGATACACCTGATGCAGAAATCAAATGAAACAGATGGATCACTTCTCTCAGAAACAAAGAAAAAAGTTAAGTCAATTTTGTTTTGTCCTATCTTATTTGAAAAAAAAAAAAAAAAGAAAGCCTTAACAAGAATAATTTTGATTCCATGTGTTTTGCCACAATCTCAATAAATCTAAAGTTATCTAACCTTCACTAGTTTCCTATATCATAAGTACTTATCTCAGTTATACAAAAATCAAATTAGATAAACACAGGCTACACAACAAATTTATGGACAACCTAAAAAAGTAATTACTTGAATTTCCACTTTAATTTATTCTGGCAGTGGAACACAGCGGATAAACTGTTGGACTCAGAATCAGAAAGATCTGAGTACAATCCTGTCTCTGACATTTCCTGCATGCCCACAGATAAATCATGTAACCTCTATGAGGCTCAACTGTAAATAACGGATACTAAGATCGGCACTTGTAACACCCTATTTCTCATATGGTCAGCTATTGTTATTGTCAAGAAGACTAAAATTTCAATGTGATAATTGGCATTTAAACATTTAAAAGTTGGTATGTTTTAATTTAAAAATCCACATAGATAACAATGATAAAATATTTACCATTAAATTTGAACAATGCAAAGCCAAACAACCAAAGAGGCCACAATCCTAAGGTAAAACACTCTTAATTTTACTTTTAAGTATTCCAGTGTTTAATACCTCACTGCAACTGACAGCTTCCCTGTAGTGCAAGTCAGCTGGAGGCCTTGCTACGTAATTAATGCATAATTGAAAACCACCCTCAACACAATTATAGTACCAGCTGTAGCCCATAGTTCATGTTGGCATAGATTCAATTTGGGTTCTGCATAAAGTTGAGTACTGGGTTGTGGTTTTTTTTGTCATTTCTTCAAAAAGTCACAATTTTTAAAATATCTGGCTCAGAACTAACAAAATTAAGTTTATAAATGAATATTATAAACTATTATAAATTACTAAAATATAAGATGTAGAAATAAATATTAGGTAGACTGTAAAGTAAAAACAAAAACAAGCATTATAAAACAAAATAGTTCCCTATTAAAACACCCTAAACATTGCTATAAACTACTTTCTTAAAGAGACTACACTCTTCCCCCTATAGATTCTTATCAACCTGCACTACTTCTTTAAAGATTTATATCAAAACACAAAAAGGAAAGTAACTTTGGAATGTTGCATAAGTAATTTACATTTATACAATGTATATTTATCCCTATAGCATTGCCTAGCATTACATTATAGCAATTCATTAGGAAAACCAATTCTCACTTCTGTTGTTTGTAAACATAATCATTTTAATTGTGTCAAATCAGAAAGCAAAGCACTAAAACTAAAGAAGATGTTATTAGTTTTCCATTAAAATAACACTACATATGATGCATAAAGATTAAATCAGAAAGAGTTAAAAAGCATTAAGGATTAGGTTGCTTTAAAAAACAAACTGCACAATAATTCCAGTTACTGTTAAATTTAAACTTCTTCCTCTATTTCTAATTCCTAAAAGTCACAAACTAAACTCATATTATATTTGAAATAAATATACTAGTACTGAAAAGGAACCGCTTATTTAGGAAATTAGGTATGAAGATTGGCTAAGTATGTGGCAAACAGGTATAGCACAGAACAACTCCTTTCTATGGGATTATGGAAAAATATTTCATCATTTATTTGAATCAAAGAGAGCTTCTAATAGGTAATGCAGCTGTAGCTATTTTCAAGGATGAAATGTTTCATCAGTCTGCTACAAATTCTTAAAACTATTAAATCACTCTTTGCTACCTCAATGTGGTAATGAAGTGACTGAGAATTCAATGGCTAAGTCAGTGGAGCTCAAATTATAAATTCTATCAAACTGGAAAAGGCTCCTAGAATAATTTTAGTGACAGACTATATCCCAGAAACATTCTGAGATGCAGCCAAACTCTATACAAGGAGGTTCTAGTGTGAATTCTTGGCTGTGGCAAGCCAGAAAACAAATAAACATAAAAAACAAAAGTCTTCCTACACAAAGGTAGGCATAGAGGAGGATTATAAAAAGTTATTCAATAATTAGGCTCAGAATAACAAAGGATAAAGTCTTATAGATTACACAAAAGCTTCACTCCTACCTATCCTGAACACAGCAGGAAGACTTTGGATACAGTGAGTAACAACATCACAAATAGTTAAAATGAATATATTCTAACAGAAAGAAAGTGTAAGACTGTTTCTTAGAATCACAGAATCTTCGACTTGGGAGGAAAATCTCTTCCAACCATACTTGAATAAGAAGGCTTAGTCAGATCTATCTCTGACACAAACTAGTAGTGGGACATTGGGCAAGTCTGATCCTGTACAATGAGGATTATATTTCTTGTAATAGTTCCTACTTCACATGACTGATATAAGGATCCAGTGAAATAATGTATATGAAGTACTTTGCTAATTTTAAAGCACTATACAAATGCTCTACCTCACTTCTGCTTTTAAATGATGGACAAACCACTTCATCTCTATGACTTATTATCATCTATGAAATGGAAAAATAGTCCTTGTACCACCTACCTCACAGGTCTGCATTATGTAAGATGCTTCGAAGCTGCGAAGTGTTACACAAATGTGAGGTATTTATTAATAGTAGTTATTAGTAGACAATGGTAGTGAAGACAAACTTCCCAATGCAAATAATATACCAATTATACTTAAAACTCATTTCTGTAGAGTTGGGAGTCATTTCCAAGTAAACTCTCTATAATAAGACAACACAATTTGTCATAACTAAGATAAAAATCAACACAAAATTAGATGAATAAAATTAAGAAGATATCATTTACATTTGAAAACAACTCCAAGCTGACTTATGCCAAATAAAAGGATCTGTATTTTATCCTACAGTTAAGTATGAGTCACTCTCTTACACAGAGTAACATGGGCAGACCTGTGTTTTATGAATATCAGTTCAGCAGTTTTACAGAAGATGGACTGAAGTAGTAGTGTCAAACTCAAATAAAAATGTGTGCCTACAAGGTTGCATTTTGACTTAGAAAACCACAAAATTGACATTATCTTTGTTCAATTATATTTTTATGCATTTTATTCATTATTTCCTAATTACATTTTAATCTGGTTAGAGGCATTCTGGAGTTTGACACTTCTGGATTAGAGAAAGGAAAGACTGGACCAAGGAAACCAATTAGGGGGCTTTTGCAGTTATTCAGGTAAAAATGAAGGCCTGAGCTAGAATAGCCACATGAACAGAAAAAAGTAACAGACGAAATAAATGCTGGGGAAATAGACTCCACAAGGTTTGACAAGTGATTAGATATAGGGTTTGAGTGACAGGGAAGAAATCAATATAAACCGAAAATCTTGGGACATGACTAAAACGATGATGCCATTTAAGAAAATGTAGAAACATGGAAGGTAAGTGTGGGAAGGAAATATAGGCTCTGTCTGGTGATATGGAGCTTGACATCTCTACTGGATATTTAGGCAAAGATGTCAGCTATACTTATAAAGCTCCTACTGTGTACCAGGAACCTTGGCACTGCGGCTACAAAGGACAAAAAAAATCAGCCCCTGTTTTCAAAGAGCTCATTGCTAATTGGAGACCACATGCAAACAACTATGTACAAACAAACTATATGCAATATAAATTGGTGGTAATCTCAGAGGGAAGGCATTAAGCTTAAGGATGAGGAAAGTTTGCTCTGCTGCAGAAGGTGGGATGTTACAAAGGTGGAAATGGCAGAACTTGGCAAGTAATTGGATACGTGGGATGAAAGTGAGGACTCAAGAATGACATCCAAAAGGCAGTAGGTAATATGGGAATGGAATTCAGATAAGGGAATAATAACTGCTGGCATTCATATAGCAAGTTACATCATTTGATCTTTACAACCCCATAAGATAGGTATTACTATTATCACGTCCACTTCAGATAAGGAAACTGAGGGTGAGGTTAAATGACTTGCCCAGGATGACACAGTTAGTACATGTCCCTGGCTAGATTTAAGCCCAGATCTTCCTGACTCCATGTCCACTCCTACTCATACTGTCATCTTCCTACCTCTAAGCATGCAGGGCCATTTCTTAGCTATATGTATAAGATTAAACATTTAAAAAATACACACACTGGTAATGACTTAATATTGATATTTGATATAGCTGGTTTCCTTCGAAATCTTCTGTATTTTATTTAATGCATTTAAAAATAACATTGTGAGAAGGAATCCTATACTGCCAAAGTAAGTCAATGACCCAAAAAAGGTTAAGAACCCCTTTCCTAAATACATAAAAATTAAAAAAAAAAACCTAACATTTATACACAATAATTTCAAAAAATTCAGGCACCTAGTAAATCTAGTATGAAATGTTAAGTTCTAATGTTGGTCCTTCCACTAACTGGCTAAAAGAGATTTGATTACATCTAAATTTGTCTGTTTCATACTCACTGTTATTACTTGTTTCCCCATCCTTCTAACAATGAAAGACACAAAATGCACCTTAATGTTGAAACTTCATAAAATTAAGAAAGACTACATGCTATTTTGGGCAGCTAGGTGGCTCAGCAGATAAGAGTGTTGGGCCTGAAGTAAGGAAAACTCATCTTCCTGATTTCAAATCTGGCCTCAGAAAATTCCTAACTGTGTGACCCTGGGCAAGGCATATAACCCTGTTTACCTCAGTTCCTCATCTATAAAATAATCTGGAGAGGTTAACAGCCAACTGCTCCAGTATTTTTGCCAAGAAAATTCCAAATGGAGTCACGAAGATTCGAATACGACTGAAATAAATGAACAATATATACTATTTCAAAAAACTAATCCTGTGATTCTTGATTTAAGTATGTTGATGTTATTATACAGATTATGACAATCATGTTAAAGACTATAAATGAGAAACAAGTAATATTTAATTGTTTGAAAAGTCTCCAGTCATAAAAGACTCATTAACTATCATTCCAAGTGATATTTGTACATCACAGCACTAGCAAAAAAAACACGTAAATAAAGACTGAAGAACAAGAATCAACAATAAATACTCCTGTCAGTAACTACTAATTCTGAATTTCACTTTTATTTCTGAAGATAATCTTCTGGAAAATATATGTTCATCAACTACTTACTTTAGGTCCTGGAGAAGGTCTTTTGCATTAAGCATGGTTATTAAAGAGGTGGTAGCGGCTGGAATAATGATGATAGGTGTTCGAGATCCTAGAAACCAGAAGCAACGAACATTTTCAATAAAAAGAAATGAAAATTAAAAACAGCCATAAAGCGGTACCTCATTCCAAATGCCAAAAATGATGAAGGCAACAGTCATTTTTAGAGGGACTAGGAAAATAGTTTGTAGAACTATAACTAGTCCAACCATTCTTGAAATCAGTTTGTGGTTATGCAAGAAACATTAAAAAATTGCTCATATTCTGACCCAATCTGCTATTCTGACCCATTCTGCTACTGGGTATATACCTCAATAATGTCAATGACAGAAGAAAATGCTGCATGTATATCAAGATATCCAAAGGCATACTCCCCTTAGTAAACAAAACAAAAAACATCTGGAAACAAAGAAGTGCTCAAAGAGCAGGGAATAGCTGGCAAACTGAGGCATATAAATGCAGTAGAGAATTATTGTACTGAAACGAATAATTCAGAGAAGGTTTATATGAAGTGATGGAAAATGAAATTGAACGAGAATAAATATACTGAGTGACTATAAACATGTAATAAAATACAACATTAAAAGATAACCATGGATCAGAGGCATTGGTCAATACTGCTTCTAGGAGGATGATTTTGGAATATATTTTATTATTTCTAGCAGAGAAGTGGCAAACTATGAATAAGAAAATGTTATATGCTATTTGTTGTATCTGCTATACTGTACAGTTTGAAAAAAAAAAACGTATTTTATTTTTTAAAATTTATTTATTTATTTACTTATAGTTTACAAATTCAGTTCCACAATCTGTTGAGTTACAGATTTTCTCCCCTTCTCTCTCCCCCGTGACCCCCTGCCATGGCAGCATGCAATCAAATATAACATCTTCACATTAAACATTAGTCAGGTTGTAAAGGATTATAACCAATGGAATGAACAATGGGTAAGAGGAAACAAACAAGAAAGAGAGAGCAAGTAGTTTGCTTCAATCTGCATTTAGACTCTGTAGCTCTTTCTCTGGATGTGGATATCACTTTTCATCATTTTTTTTTTTTGGAAGTTTCAAGCACAGTTATTTTTTTATTGTTTTTGTGTGTTTTTTTTTTCCAACATGGCTAACATGAAAATGTTTCATTTGACCTTATATGTATAATTGATATATTGCCTGACTTCTCAATGAGTCAAGGAGGATGAGAGGGAGGAGAGAATTTACAACTTAATATTTTTAAAAATCAATGTTAAATATTTTAAAATTGTAATTGAGAAATATTTGATGAAATAAAAATATTTTTAGAAAAGACTTCTAGTTTCTTTTGTTTGCTATCTAAACTTTGGGCATTTGAATATAGATGCTCAAAATCTATGAATTTTACTACTGACTCCTTTCCTTAAATTTTGTCTCCTTGACTTTCTGGGTATTTCAGATGCTATTCTTCCTTTGTTGAGGCTAGTTTCTATCTTCTTAAGGTACCTAATTTTGGAAATATACATAAGTAGTCTTTTCTCTCCACTATCCATTTTAGTTTAAAGCTTTTTGGATTAGATTTCCATGACATTTAAGAAATATATTCTTATCAACCTTTATATATATTCAATTACTGGACAGAAATTTGTCAAATCCATGATAGCAGCTGTTGGGACAGCTAGGTGGCACAGTGGATAGAATACCAGCCCTGGAATCAAGAGGACCTGAGTTCAAATCCAGCACTATGAATCTTTTGGAGTTGTCTTATAACCTAACATTGCTGAGAGAAGTCCAGTCTATCAAAGTTAGTCATCACACATATGTTGTGTTTGTAATTGTGTACAAATTTCTCCTGATTCTAATATTCTCACTTAACATCAGTTTATATAAGTCTCTCTGGTTATTATGAAGTCCATCTGCTCCTCATTTCTTATAATACAACAGCATTCCATTACATTCATACACCACAATTTATTCAGCCATTTCCCAATTGATGGGCATCCCCCTGTTTTCCAAATCTTTGCCACCATAAAAAGAGTTGCTATAAATATTTTTGTACATACAGGTCCACTTCCCACTTCTATGATTTCTTTGGGATACAACCCTAAAAGAGGTATTGCTGGGTCAAAGGGTATACACTTATTTATTGCCCTTTGGGCATAGTTCCAGATTGCTCTGGAGAATGGTTGGATCAGTTCACAACTCTACCAATAATGCATTAGTGTTCCAATTTCTCCACATCCTTTCCAGTGTTTATAATTTTCCTGTTTTGTCATCTTAGCCAACCTGATCAGTGAGATGTGGTACCTCGGAGTTGTTTTGATGTGTTACTTAACTTTTAAAAATGAATTTTAAAACGTTTCAAAATAATTGAGATGATCATTTAATCAAATTTTTTTTTCTTGGATTAAACTCATTTATCTATAGTGTTCACATTTATTTGGTGAAAAAGAATTAGAACTATATAGGCACTTACCTTTTTTCTGGTTTGGAGGTGGTCTTGCTTGGGAAACTGTAACAAAAAAAATAATAGAATTTGGAATATTACAAAAACTGAATTACTTTTAAAAATTAAGATGATTTAAAACTGAAAAATCACAAAAATGAGACTAATACAATAATGTTTTAGTAGAATGAACAAAGCCCCACTTTAAAGTTTAACAAGTGATCATTTCTCTGCTCTACAATCATATCAGAATCTCAAAGTACCAGGTACGGCCTCTGGTCAAAAGTTATTAAAACCTAACAGATGATTTTATGTGACTTTCTGTTGAAAATTTATCCATAATGAAAAACTTCACAACATTATTAGTTTTGTAATAGAGATATTTAGGTTTTGGTCCCTTTCACATGTAGGAAGGCCATCAACAGAAAAAAGAATTAAGTTTGTAAGCGATTATTTGACTAAAGTCTTTAATATGGTGTACACAATAAGATGTGCTTCATTCAGCCCATCAAAATAAAATGAGAAATCTTAATATATGTATGTATATATATATATATATATACATATGTATATAAAAAGGAAAGGAGAAAGAAATGGATGCTTAAATCAAGTAGCTAGGTAAGCAAGGTCTTAAGAATAGCTGACTAGGCAATTTTGTTATTTGTTAGTAATCAAGGCAAAAGATTTAATTTAAGCAGTTTTAAATTACTGGCCAAGAGAAAAAAAAATATATATTACCTGTAAGTTCCTTTACCCATACCAACTATTCACTATTAATGGAAAATTGAAGCCATCCCTTCTTAGTTCATTAGCTCCCACATAGTTCAGGTCTTCATTACCTCATGGCCCTGATTATTTCAACAGCCTCTAGTTTCTTTTCCCTCTCTATTTTGCCTTCTTTCATGAGATTAATTTTATTCAAGAACACACTCTGATCTTATGTCCCTACTTAGAATCTGTCACTAGTTCACCAATTAATTCCTCCTGAATAAAGCTCATATTTTCTGGCATGATTCTATACACCTGGCTCCAACCTACAGAAAAAGTAGGTTAGACTGGGAGGCAGAAAACACATGCCTGAATCCTAACTCTACCACAGAGTGAACATGGGTCATCACTTAACAATTTTGTAATTCTGTTTCCTCCTTTGTAAAAGTAGTAACAATTTATCCTACTTCACAGGGCTTTCAATGATGATCAAATGAGAAGACATATGTAAATGTGTTTTATGTAGTGCCATATAAATATAACGTGATATTATTACTTCCTGTGTTCTATTTCAACTATTCTATTCATGTTAACACACCCAACTTCTAGAATGTTATCCTTCAAAATCATACTCACAGTATCACAGACTTAAAATTGAAAGGAATCTTAAGATAGTCTAGTCCAACCTTCTCATTTTATAGATGAAGCAACTCAAATGTAGTAAACTTAAAAGTAACTGAATTCAAGGTCTCTGAATCAAAAGTCAGTGGTCTTTCTTGTTGCTCCCTCCTTGCTCCCATACTCCTAGTGCCTTTCCTGTGAAATTACCTTCTATTTACTCTGTGTATCTTAGATAAAGGGCTGTGGTTTTATTTTGTTTTGCTTTGTTTTTGCATGTTATCTCTTCCCCATTAGACTGTAAGTTCCCTAAGGACAAAGCTGGTATATGGCTTTTCCCTGCATCTTCAGAGGTTAGGACAGTGCCTGGCACATGGCTTAGTTTTGTTCATTCTTGATTTTCAACGAGGACCAAGGACATCACGTGTCTTCACTTTTGAGGGAATTGGATTTAAGTGAGGCTGAGTTGCACAAAGTCATCAGTCTCAGTCTCTTCCTAAACCCTTGAAGTTCAGTGGCAAGACAAAACAACTGGAGACGGCCCAGGATGCACTGGATGCATGTTAAGTGCTCAATAAATGCTTGTTATATGACTGCCTCTCAATTTTATCCCCTCCCATTATACCTACCTCAATGTATTTTTCAAGGGCCAGCTCAAATGACACCACCTGACAATAAATGATCATTCTGTCTTCTAAACTTGTATAGGGTTTACTATTCGTTCCACTGTAACCACAATCACTCAATGCCCAGAAAAGAAGCTTTCTGAAGTCACAGGAACTGTGAAATAGTTCAACAGTACAAATGGATTTAATTTTATCAGTGGAAATAACCTTAAAGAAGATATATTATCACCTCCTTTGTTAATGCCTCCATAAAGACCACAAGGCAAAATCATCTGCTTTAAGAGTTGAAACATAGGGGCAGAGCCAAGATGGCGGCATAGAAGCAGCAAAGCACCACAGCTCCCACACAAACACGCTAAAAAACTCATAAAATGGGATGCTAAACAGATTTTCAAGTTCCAAAACTCTCCAAAAGACAGAAAGCACATCTGTTGCTA
>JAQQSW010000271.1:26365-40983 GCA_028646575.1 Pseudocheirus occidentalis
CTCTGTGAAACTGCTTCCAGGGGTGAAAGCTCTGTTCCAAATCACTGGGGTTTTCCCAGCTGCCAAAGCTATTAGGGGGGTGTTGCAAGTCCCCCCCCCAGCTTTGGCTTCCTGAAAGTGCACCCCAGGACCATCACCCAAGACCACGATCCAGATCCAGGCCGCTCAATGCAAGAGCACTTGGCCCTGATCAATCCATTCAGCCCCCCTGCGGAGTCCACAGGCCAGGGGCTCTGAAGCAGCCCAGTGGGGGCATGGCAGGTTACAACCATTTCTGCCCTTCCCCCATTGCTTCCTTGCCCTGGGGGCTAGATTGGCCAAACTGCTCTTCCTCTCCCAAATTTAGCTTGAAAGCTTCACTCACTTTCACTGACCTTTAATCCTGGCTTATGCAATTTTCTCCAGGTGCTTTAGATCTTCTCTGAAGTAGAATCAAGCTGTGGCTTGGGAGGCTCATCTCCTGGCGTGGGATGAGCCCCTCTAGCCAGATGCCTTTCTCTAATCCCTGTTTTTCACACCTTTCTTTAATCCCTATTTTTTCACACCTTGGTAGATGTGGAGGTGCTGGAGGCTGTAGATCTTCTCTCTTGTAGACTGGCTGCGGCTTGGCTTGGCTCCTTCCTGCCACCCGGGGCCTGGTGGGGGTTTTGGTTTGAAGCTGGGCCGGCCTTGGCTCGCGTCCTGCCCCGATGATCCCTTGCCGCCGAGCTGCCTTCCGAGGGAGATGTGTTTTCTGTATTTTTTGAGTTTGAGAGTCCTAGAATTTGTCCAGCGTCATATTTTTTTAAAAATTTTTTTCTTTTTTCTTTTTGGAGGGCAGTTGGGGTTAAGTGACTTGCCTAAGGTCACAGGGCTAGTTTTTGTGTTAAGTGTCTGAGGCTGGATTTGAACTCAGGTCCTTCTGACTCCAGGGCTGGTGCTCTATTCACTGTGCCACCTAGCCGCCCCTCCAGCATCATATTTTTATGGATGTTTAGGGTGGCTTCGTGGGAGCTATGGGATGCTGCTGCTTCTATGCTGCCATCTTGGCTCCACCCCTGGAAGTCCCAAACATTTTTTATAAATATATAAACAGAGGCTTCTAAAATTCTTGAGGTACTTTAGAAAAATGGTCTCTTACATCAAATAGCACAATTATACCCCAATAATCTTATCTGCACAATTTTGTTAAGGACGCCATTTCTTGAGAGACTGCAAATATAATCTTTAGCCCAACTATGCTTTATTGATCACAAATTCAAAACCAGTAGAATTCAGTGAGTTTTAATTGTTCATGTACAAGTCAAGACTACTATAAACATTTCCATCAGACTTTAAATCAATATTCCAGTCCCATTGTATTCAAAATCCTAATAACAAAATTATTCTAGAGTATTAGAATCATAGTGAATAACTGCAAAATAATATTTTTTCAGTCTACTATACAAAATTATATATCCTATTTTAAAAGTGAGCGATTTCCAAGAAAAATTGCCATTATCTGGTACAGCATGCTGTCACTTGACATCTGTTTTGTTATGAGTGATAATAGAAATGAGTACTAAGAGAATATTTCACTCTTCATGAAGGGATAGATTAACTCTTAAAATTCTGTAAGAATACAGGTTTACCATAGTCATGCCAGCAGTATCTGCCCTTCCCCCCAAAGTAAAACACATTGGATGTGGAGTCCTTAAACCTCAGTGACTTAGGGCAAGTCGCTTAATTTCTTTGGGCCCAGTTTCCTAATCTGAAAAATCAATGTCATGGACCAGATCATTTAAGTTCTTATTATATTATATTTTTGGATCTTTTTTTTTTGTGGGGAAGGGTTGGAAAGGAGGGATTCCCTCATGGAAGCTGTAGACTAAATATAAAAACAGAAGATGCAATTAATAAGGGAAATTCTTTTTGAAACAACTGGGCAGGTGGGAGGGGAGTATAGTGCAATACAACAATTGATTTGAAATCAGATAGTGCTAAGCTTGAATTTTTGGCTACTATGCTCTGTGCTTAAAGGCAGGTACCATAATCTCTCAGATACTCAATTTCTTCATCTAAAACCTTAGGGGGCTGAACTCTTTAATTTCTAGATGCCTTGCTCTTAAAATTTCAACTTTTCATCTCATGCCCTTACATCAAATAAGAACCAATTAGCCTGAAAAACTGCACCAGTAGTAAACTTATTCTGATAGAAGACAGTCAGAAAAAAAAAGAAATCAGTACAAAAAAGATAAAACAAAGTCCTTAGTTTTGTTTTGTTTTTTAATTTGGAAGAGTGGTGGTTAATGAAAGATAAGGCAAACTGGACATATTTTTAGTCCTTGGGTTCAGTGTAATGGCAATGTCCACTAACAGCTCCATATTAGAAACCAGCTCTAGTTGTGTTCTCTCATTTTGTCTAAATATTAATATTTCTCTCATTATTGATGTGATTATAACATTTTATTCGGTGCATGTTTGGCAGACAGCGGTGAATAAATTAGCCAAAGTGTCTAAGCATGTATCTCCCATAACTTTTTGAACCTTTTTGCGGTGAAGATCTAAGAGTATGACAGGGAAAAAATAGATTTCTGGCTAGTTGAAAGGATTCCATAATTGGAAATACTGGCAGTTGTGAAAACAAGAGGGATCCTATCATAAAGAACAAAGTGATAAAATAACTGATACCTTTTAATAAGGCAGAGATGTAGACCAAGACTTTAAAAAACATAAATTTTAATAGCTTATTTGTAGATAACACACTGAATTACTCAAACTGCTTTATATATACTATATTATTTGAGTCTCATAACCCTGTGAAATTAATAATACTATATTACTGTTCCTATTTTACATATGAAGAAGCAAAGACTCAAGCAGGTTAAATAATAACATACCTAAAGTGACAGAGCAGTAGCTAACTTAAACCCTGATACTAAAGTAAAGATGCTGAAGACAAAAATTTTTCTGGTTTTCTCAGGAAACTTGGGGGGAAAAAAAGATTAAATTTTTCTTTATCCTTTTTGAATGAAGACACTGGTAAAATATGAAAGGATTTAGTTTTTAAAATAGAAATTCCAAATGATTATTTTAGACAACAGTTTTTATCCTACTAATTTATTATAGTATTATTCTAAACCAAAAGTTCTTAGAATGGTATCTATGAACATAAAAAAATTCTAACTATTTCAACATTATTAGTAATAATCTGAATTTTATTTTATGCATTTAAAAATAGTATTTTGCTAAGAAATCCACAGGCTACATCAGAGTGCCAAAGGCCCATGAAGCAAAAAAAGATTAAGAATTTTTGTTCTAGGTAGTTTTCAAAGGAAGACATTAAAGATAACTTTATATAAGTATATGAAAAAATGCTCTAAATCACTACTGATTAGAGAAATGCAAATCAAAACAACTCTTGAGGTACCACACTCCACTGGTCAGACTGGCTAAGATGACAAAACAGGAAAATGATAAATGATGGAGAGGATAAGGAAAAACTGGAACATTAATGCATTATTGGTGGAGTTGTGGACTTATCCAACCATTGTGGAAAGCAATTTGGAACTATGCCCAAAGGGCTTTTAAAAAAGTGCCTACCCTTTGACCTATCAATACCACTTCTAGGGTTGTATCCCAAAGAGATCATACAAGTGGGAAAAGGACAAAAATATTTAGAGCAGCTCTTTTTGTGGTGGCAATGAATTAGAAATCAAGGGGATGCCTATCAACTGGGGAACAGCTAAACAAGTTGGGGTGTATGAATGGAATGGAATACTACTGTGCTATAAGAAATGAGGAGCAGATGGACTTCACTCTTAATAACCTGGAGAGACTTTTATATAAACTGATGCTGAGTGAGGACAGCAGAGGCAGGAGAACTTTGTGTATAATTGCAGACACATTGTATCTGTAATGACTAACTTTGGTGGACTGGACTCCTTCTCAGCAGTGAAGAGTTGTAGGACAGCTCCAGGAGAACGACGATTGGGGAGAGTGGGGAGGGTTGTCCACATCCAGAGAAGGAACTGTGGAGTCTGGATGCAAACTGAGGCAAACTATTTGCTCTCTCTTTTGCTTTGTTTCATTCCTTCTTTCTTGTTCATTCCATTTGTTGTAGTTTTTCTTTATAAACTGACTGGTGTTTGATGTGAAGGTGTTTGTAGAGCCTATAACAGGTTGCATGTCTGGGGGAAGGGGGATGGGGATTTGGAACTCAGTGGATTGTAGAACTGAGTGTTGTAAACTAAAAGTAAATAAATGAACAGATGAACAAATAAATAAAAGTTTTGTTCCAAGACAATATTGAAAAAAAGGTCACTGAAAAAGCTTTAGAGTTGTTCTCTTAAGTAATATTATTTACTTTCTATAGGCACACATACTTAATGAAGGAAAATAACAATCATACTACCTACATCACAGTGAGGTTATGAGAAAAGAACTGTATAAACTTTAAAGAGCCATTTACATGTGAGTTATAATCACCATAATAAAAATTAAACTAACAACTATTAAGTGCCTCTTGTGGAGAATCATAAAATCTTGGGTTTTGAGTGAAACTAGAGGTTATTTATCTAATTTTATTGTAGAGAACATAAAAGTTAAACAACTGGACCCACAATCGCAGACGTATAATTGATACATGCCCAGAATTAGTAATATTTGATAATAGAAAATTGATAATTATGGTTCAATGTTAAGTTTTACAAAATACTTAGGAAACATTATGTGAAAAATATTATCTAACTGGGAGAAGAAAGGCATCAGCAGAAAAAAAAAATACCCAACAAAAACAAAACCCAAAAGAGCTGACAAGATGTGTTAACTGGAGAGGAAAACCTGCTTTCTTCACTAAAAGTCAAAAAGAAACCTCATAATTTCTGCCAAGACTTCAGGCATTTTTCAAAAGCAAAAAGTGGGGGAAAACACCTTGAATTAAAATAAAAAGAGAAATAATAGATTCACAATCATAAATTGGCAGAAGACAGAGCAGGACACAAAATATCAAATATTTAAATTCTCAATGACTTTTTGAATAAACTAAGATTATATCACATATCCCAGAAAAAGCAAATAATGTAATGCTATTTTACCAGAGAAACAGGTGATTTAGTTTTCAGAAAAGAAAATATACAATTTGCATTAATAATATCGACATGTATGGTATTATGTAGTTTAAACTCTACTGAATGTATGTTTTGGCTAGAAAAACAAAATAAAAACCTCAAAACATCATACCTAATTCATATGTAGATACTGTGCTAGCTAAGGTTAAGGTTACTAAATAGAATATGAATATTCATAAACAAACTAACTTTGTCACAAAACTATGCAATTTGAAAAGATATCTGCCTTTAAAAGATAACATATTTTAATAACACAAAATAAGTATGTTAAGTATAGTTTTCCTACTTTACTATTATGGGAAACAAAAGAAGGAATTCTGTTTCCACAGGATTAAAACTCCTCCCAGCTTTGAGGGATATAACAGAATATAAGTCAAAGGTGACAGGTTCTAATGAGAGATATGACCTAGCAGAACCAAGTTTCTGATCAGGTAAAAGGTCAGAAGCTTATACGCATACTTAAGGAACTGTCTGAGGGGGAACATATCAAGTCAGAAAACATGAAATTGGAGTTTCAGGAGGTTGCATGTAACCAATGGAGAGCAAGAGAAGAAATTCGAATTGGGGATGGCATAAAAAGACTTACATTTGTCAGGGCTAGCATAGTCTCCATTTGGGAGGTACCCATTCACTAGGAATGTGAAATGAAACCTTCCTGGCTTTACAATGAGTACTGTTTTTTCTAGAGTAAGCATGTTGCTCACACTATGAAGGTTATATTCAGTGAACACATAATTCACAAACTTAATATCAAGCTCTTAATCACTTGGAAATAACAAAATAATGAGGATAAAAGTAATGAGTTCTAATTGCTCAATACCAACCGTCTTAAGGTTTGGTTTATTATTAAATATTTGGACATACAATGCTTAATTAAAGTCACAGCAGTCCACATATTTTAACTCTAGCACAATAAATTAGATTTCCCATTACATTACTAGTATATGAAGAATATTCAACTTTAGCAAACTATGCTAAAATCGAAATTAAAAGAATAGTAAAAAATAATATTCAATATTCTGTTTCTTCTAAGAATATTTAATTTCTTTATATAGCAGCTAGATTATATTGGATAGGTATTCCAAAGGGTGGGAGATTCAGAAACAAAAGAAAACCCTTTGTCTTTACTACCTATTTCCAGGCATCATGGGATACAATTTTGCACTTTTTTTCTTTTCTTAATTTGTCAAATTATTTATTTTTAGCTTCCAACATTCACTTCCACAAGTTTTCAATTTTCTCCCTGTCCCTCCCCAAAACAACTTGCAATCTGATACGGGCCCTACATATTCATTACTATTAAACACATTTTAACATTAGTCATGTTGTATAGAAGAATTACAATGAATAGGAAAATCATGAGGAAGGAAAAAAAAAATTAGTCTGCCTTGTTCTGCATTCCAACTCCATAGTTCTTTCTCTGGCTGATATTTTCCATCATGTGTTTTGGAATTATTTTAGGTCCCTGCATTGCTGAGAAAGACTAAGTCTATCAAAATCAGTCCTCGCACACTGTGGCTGTTACTGTGTTCGATGTTCTCCCTGGTTCTGCTCCCCTCACTCAGCATCAGTTCATATAAGTCTATCCAGGTTTCTCTGAAGTCTTCCTGTTCATCACTTCTTATAGCACAATAGTATTCCATTACATTCATATATTACAACTTATTTAGCCATTCCCCAATTGATGGGATCCCTTTGATTTCCAGTTCTTGATCATCACAAAAAGAGCTACTATACATATTTTTGTACATGTGGGTCCTTTTTTGATTTCTTTGGGATACAACCCTAGAGGGTATGCACATTTTTACAGCCCTTTGGGCATAGTTCTAAATTACTCTCCAGAATGGCTGGATCACCAACAATGAATTAGTGTTCGAACATTCCCATATCCTCCCCAACATTTATCATTTTCCTGTTTTCCTATGTTAACCAATGTGACAGGTGTGATGTGGTACCTCAGAGTTGTTCTGAATTGCATCTCTCTAATCAATACTGATTTAGAGCATTTTTTTTCAAATGACTATAGATAACTATTATATTTTCTCTGAAAACTGCCTGTTCATAATCTTTTATCATGTATCAACTGGGGAATAACATGTATTCTTGTAAATTTGATTAAATTCTCTATATATTTTAGAAATGAGGCCTTTATCAGAGATACTGGGTGTAAAAATTCTTTTCCAGTTTTTTGCTTCCTTCCTAATCTTGGTTGCATTGGTTTTGTTGGTACAAAAACTGTTCAATTTAATGTAATCACAATTGACCACTTCACATTTCATAATATTCTCTACCTCTTGTTTGGTCACAAATTCCTCCATTCCCCACAAATCTGACAGATAAACTATTCCTTGCTCCTTTAATTTGTTTATAGTATCAGTCTTTATACCTCAATTGTGTACCCATTTGGACTTTATTTTGATATACAGTGTCAGATGTTGGTCTATTCTGCCATAGTATTTTCCAATTTTCTCAATAGTTTTTGTCAAACAGTGAGTTATTATCCCAGAAGCTAGGGTCTTTGAGTTTACCAAACAGTTGATTGCTACAGTCATTGACTACTACCTACCCTATTCCACTGATCAACCCCTCTATTTCTTAGTCAGTAGCAAGTGGTTTTGATGATTGCTGTTTTATAATACAATTTAAGACATGGTATGGCTAGGCCACCTTCATTAATTAAGGCCATTCATTAATGGCCTTCTTTTCATTAATTCCCTTGATATTCTGGACCTTTTGTTCTTCCAGTTGAACTGATATTATTTTTTTCTAGTTCTAAAAATAATTTTTCAGTAAATTTTGTTCTTTCAGGGCAGGCATATAAAATCTATTATTGTACACAAATACAAATACATTAATCCGAAAGCAAATTTTAACAATTTTAGAGAGTTAAACCTCAAAACCATCATAGCAATGGTAAATACCAGAGATGGAAGTATTAAAATTTTACTAACTTAAACATTTAAGCTTAGATGAGAATTTTATTCCTTATGAAAGAATATTTTCAAAAATTCTAAGAGCTTTCTTATTTTCCCTTCAATATTTATAATCCATCTCTTCTCTAGTTCTTTCCTTTTGTCATTCTCTGTTGATTCATTTTCTAATGATAGAACGATAATGTTTTATAGTCTGATATTTTCCATCAATATCATTCTTTTTGTGTTGTGGGTTTTAATGGTCTTTAACTGCAGTAGTTTCTGTTAAACTTCATCTGTTTTTGTTCCTAAAAACTATTTTAGCATTGTTACTAACAAAAAAAAGGGCTTAAATATTTCAAATATATCATTTATCTCCTGTTGTGCAGTATAGAGAAACAAGAAACATTAGTCCGTTACTTAATCATAGATGATGCTTTTTTAAGGAACTGCAGATTATACCAAATGTACATAGTAATTTTGAGGGGTGTAAGACACTATTAACTGAGGGGACTCAGGAAAAGCTTTAGGAAAAAGATGGCTCTTGTTTGAATTTGGAAGGAAACTTTGTGGATGACATCATGCACTGATTTCATCAAGTCCTAGAATACTTCAGAGTCTCTTGGAAGGAATCTTAAACTACTCAAGAGGTTGGCTAGACTATCTACCTCCATACACAGGAATAACCAAGTGAATGAAGATGTATATTGACCAGACTGATTTATCTGGATGGACAACCTAAAGGGCCTAGTTAGTTCTCTATTCATTCTTAGTTCAGTCCCTCATTACCTTTCACCAAGACTGTTGCAAAGGTCTTCAAACTGGTATCCCTGCCTCAGGTTTCTTACTAGTCCACTGAATCCTGTTGTCAAAGTATTTTTCCTTAAGCAAAGATCTGATGAAGTCATTCTTCTACTCAATCAAATTCAGTGGTATAAAATATAGACTGCTCTGTTTAGTTTTTTAAATCCTTCATAACTTGCTTAAACTACTGGGCATACTTTCCCTCTGTGCCTATGATCCAAGCAAATTGGCCTTCTGTCTATTCCTCACACATGGCAGATACTCTTCTTCGTGACAATATAAACTTCTTGAATATTAGGATTGTTTTGACAGCTGTATCCATGGAATCGAGAACAGCACCTGCTGTAGGCACTTAATAAATGTTTGCTGATTGACAATACAGCTGGACAGCCAGTTGGGCCTACATTTGAACAGGATAAGGGTAGCAGGATGGAATACCACTGAAAACTTATAAAGGTACTTTAATGACATCAAATTCTTCCCCCAAATAAAGGCTCTTCTTTTTAAACCCAACACTGTACTGGTGTTGCTATATGGCAGTGAGACATGGAATATGGTAGTCTTTGATAAAAAAAACTATAAATAAAATCATAAAAATCAATTTCACATAGAGGGCAATGAAAAAGCACAAGGTAGGGCTGAGTTTGCTGTACCATATAAACAATGAATAATTTTGAAGAAAAGGAGTAAAAAAAATATCATCAGGGAGATTCATTAAAAGAAAACGGGAAGGTGGCAAAAATAAGAGAGAACAAGTAGACAAGAGTATTCTACTGAGACGTAGTGGAAACCTAATAAATGCTTACTGATTAACTGATATAACACTAATTATGACAGTAAATTTAAACCTAAGTTTAAAATCCTTTATTTAAAAGGAAAAAAAGTGATGTTAACTTTAAAACAAAGAAACTATATATTACATATTTAGGCATAGTTATGGTATGTATTAATTGTATGAGTATTTCTGGGAAATAATGTCCATAGAAATTTCAAAGCTCCTTTTATTAACTGATTCTATTTTGCAGTTCTTCAGATATTCTGTTCAAATATTTCCTGTAATGTGTTACTTTTTTAGAATTCTTCACAATTTAATTCCATAATAGTACTATACTACTAAGTTCACCAATCAAATAATGTCTCATTAATCTGAATGTCACAAATCAAATATTAATTCACTGAATAATTATCTATTAAGTGGTTACTACACGCAAGGCACTGAAAAGACCTGAAATCATAGTAAGAAAATTCAACAGTTTATGTCCTAATCATCCAGGCCTGCACACCATTTGAAGTCTTCCAATTTCCCGGTCTTCTTCTGCCTCTAGGCCTTTAGTCACCTTGTTTCCTTTGCCTGCAATGGGCTCTTTGTCTGAAATTCAAATGTTCTTTTACTGATTAGGCTCTGGCACCACATCTTCCCAGAAGTCTCCCTTTATCCTGATCCTGACCTTTAGATATTAGCGATTTTCTCTCTCTTCTAAGTTATCAAACCACTCCATTTAAAACTTCCATATATTTATCGTACTGTAACTTATATATAATTATTTGTGTATATCTTATCCCTTTCTCTCTAGACTAGAAGCTCACTGAAGGTGGTCCTTATTACATCTTTGTAGTTGAGATGCCCTGGAGATCTCCTTAAATTATTTATTGAATATAAGAACAGAGCTAAATTCCTCAAGATGAATGGTTGACTAACTGATGACATGCACTATTCCAACTTTATTCTTCAGGCAATCTTACAAAAGCTTTTCATGCCTAGAAATGAAAATGGAAGAAGTTTACTTAGTGTTTCAACAATGACTGACTCCCTTAAAATGAAAATACAAAACAAAAACAAAGAGGGGGGAGGGGAGACTGAAAGGGGGGGGAGAGGGAAAGAGAGAGAGAGAAAGAGAAAGAGAGAGAGAGAGGGAGAGAGAGAGAGAATGAGGGAGGGAATGAATGAGAGAGAGAGATGCCAAACCAAAGGAATTTAAAGAGTAAGGAAAGTGATGGGGACAAAACAGAAAGGGAAGAAATTCTGTTTCTACTGCCTCAGTAAACACGTTCCAAAAATTTTGGCATGCTCACTGAAGCTTTCTCTTTGTGTCACTGAATCATACGTTATACTCTGAGAACAGCACATTCTCTAAGCTACCAGGACCTACTGTTGGGGCAAGTATGCATTAGAGAATTGAAATACTTCATAAAAACAGGAAAAAAAAAAAACTGAAACACTTCTCACTCCCCCAGCCAAAGACAATCCTATACAGTATCTCTGAAATCTATTCTTTCTTTCCCTCTCCTACTCTCAATTCCCTATTTCATATAGCACAGACTACTCCAATAATCTCTCAACTACTGACTGTCTCACTGTAGTCTCTCTTGCCTCCAATTCATCCTACATACAGCTACCAAATCAGTCTTCTCATCAAATAGCAAAGCATTTATCAAGCATCATCTATGTGTTGTACAGTAAGTACTGCTCAAAACTTTTCAATGATTCCCAGTACCTATCTAGTAAAATAGCATGCCATTCAAGGCTTGCCCTGATGTGCCTTCCTAGAATTATTTCCCTAGTCCTTTTCACATACCATGTAGACTATACACTTCTGTGGTTTTACTCAGTCTATTTCTTCTTTCTTCAATCTTTTCCCTGCCACCCACAGCCCAGTATCTGCCTTTGCTGTATACTGCCATTTTGCTCACAAGTTGAGTCCCAGATCAAAGGCCCTCTTCCAAGAAGGTTTTTAGCATTTCCTTGCGCTTGGATGAAAATTTTCATTTAACAGACCACTCTAAACTAATCATTCTGTTTAAAAAGAAAGCTAGTTCATTAGATGAGCAGTGTTTAGAATCTACTGCCTGGCATACAATAAATGATTGTTGATTAATTACTTAATTAGGTCAAGGAAATGAAAAGCATCAACTTTTCTATACTACTCTAAGGTGAAAGTACAAACTTATTTCTCTATTATGCCCACTATATAGATCATTCGTTATCTTAATCTCTCTCCTATTCAACTGAGTTTATACTGATTACAGTTGTGCAGTCATTTAAGTCATACCTGACTCTTCATGACCCCATTTTGGGGCTTTCTTGGGAAAAATACTCAAGTGATTTGCCGTTTCTCTCTCCAACTCACTTCACAGATGTGGAAACCGGGGCAAACTGGGTTAAGTGACTTGCCCAGGGTCACACAGCTACTAAGTGTCTGAAACTGAATTTGAACTCAGGTCTTCCTGACTCCAGGCCCAGCACTCCTTTATGCTACCTAGCTGTCCACTGATGACAGTAGCAATAACCAACAAGTAGATGGGGCTAAGAGATACCTAGAGACAGATTCGACAGATATACCACAAATAGCAAAATACACAGACACTGAGTTAATTTCAATGAACCATGCAACATATGGCATAACACCAAAATATTTAAAAGAATAGCTAAATGACTTACAGAGAGAAATTGATAATAAAACTATTAATAGTGGGAAATGTCAAAGTACTTCTTTTAAACCTAGAGAAACAAAATGGTGAATAAGAAAGAAACTAAGGACCAGAATATAATCCTAGAATAGTTAGACATATTATCTCTGGGGGTGGGAATAAAAAGGAATATACATATTTCTCATTGTGCATTACACCTTTACAAAAATGCATATCAGGCATGAAAACCTCACCAAAAAATTCAAAAATATTAAATACATCCTTTACTGGCCACAATGAGATAAAAAAAAAGTGTTCAATAAATGGCCATTGAAAAATGGATAAAAAATTAGAGACAAAATACCTGAATCCCTAAAGAACCAGTAAGTCAAAGAACAAATCAGAAACAATAGGCTATTTCATTAAAGGTAAAATAGCAATGAGACAATATAACATTTTGGACTACAGTCAAAGCAGCACTTAAGGGAAAAATTTATATTTCTAAACACTTAGATCAACAAAAGTGAAAAAAAAAGGCTCCAAAAATTAGGAATGGAATTTAAAAAACAAGACCAAAATTTTTTTTGAAACTCCAATTAACAAAACAAAATAAAAAAGGCTAATTAAATTGCAACTCCTATCTTCCAGAAAATAAACCCACCACACAATGAATTAATACATAAAACCAGAGGCTGGTTTTCTGAAGAAAAAGTAAAATAGACAAAATATTAGCTAACTTAATCTTTAGAAAGAAGAAAATCAGATTACCAATGCAGTAATATGACAAAATCCAAACAACTTTGAAAGAATAAAGAGCTCTAATCAATGTAATAACCAACCATGATTTCCAAAGAACTCATATTAAAACATGCTATGCACACCTTCTGATAAAGAAGTGATGGATTCAGAGTGCAGATTTAAGACATGACATGGCGATTGTGAAAGCTCAACATGGGCCCAAGATAATTATTTTGCTTGATTATATGTGTGCATAACAGGGGTTTCATTCTTTGCTTTTTCAATAAAGATACTACAGAAAAAGGCACAGCAAATTCCAGGCCTGGAGTTCAAATCGACCTCAAGACACTTACTAGCTTTGTGACCCCAAAAAAGTCTCTTAACCTTGTTTGTCTAGGTTCCTCATTTAGAAAATAAACTGGAGAAAGAAAAAGCAAACTAGTCCAGTATCTGTGCCAAGAACATCCCAAATGGGGACATGAAGAGCTGGACACAACTGAAACGACTGAACAATAACACTACCAAGAAAGGAAGGAGGGAGAGAAGACATATTTTCTCTCTCTCTTTTTTTTTAAATTAAAAAGCTTACATTCAATCAGGGAAAGACCACACATAAAAGGAAGCTGAAGGGAGGGGAGGGGAGAATCAAAGAAGAGGGAAAGTACCTGAGCAGGATTGTGGCAGCAAAGTTCAAAAGCACAGAATCAGAATCAGATGAGAAATAAAGGAGGGCTAGTCTGGGACTTTAATCAAAACAGACGGATAGAGGAGTGGTGTCTCGGTTCCTAAGACCATTGGAAACATGTGTTTTCCGATGTTCTTAAGCGACCCTGTTCAAACCCCAAAGTGGTTGGAATCCACAGATTGAGAACCACTGCTCTAGTGAAAGTTCTCATCATAACACACCTTGACTTGAAATAGCCTGCTGGTAGGTCTGCTTGCCTCAGTGCTCTCCCAACTCCAATTCAGCAACTAAAGTGATTTTCCTAAAGCTCAAGTACGGCCTTTTTACCCCTATACTTGATAAACTCCAATGACTATTTAGCATTCAAAGCCCTTCATAATCTAATCCCCTCCTTAAGCCTTGACACATACTCTGATCCAGTGACACTGGCCTCCTGGCTGTATGCAATAGCAATCAACTTAGCAGATACTTAGTACTTAGTAACTTAGGGCTAAGTATGGAAGGTGTGAGCCATGTCCCCTGTTGAGAGAGTGTGAACTCCCCTGTTGACATGGAAGAAGGGTATTGGCCTGAGACAGGAGGCCAGTGTGTGTATATAAGCAAGAATTCCAGAGACAGAAAGACAGAATGGGAATTTTCCTGTTGGAGGAAGCAGGATTGTCAACATCGGGGAGCTGGGCTGCTGGACTGAAGAAGTGAGTTGGAATTTTCTGGAGTGAGAGAGAGAGTTTCTCTCCCAGCATCTGGAAGCTGATTGAGAAAAGAGATGGAATTTTCCTGAGACCAGAATCTGGTGAAGGCCACCCAGAAGGCCAATATTCCTTCTGAGTCCTAGTGGAACCTGAACTACTGGAGGACTAAAATAGCATGATCAGAATAAGACTTCATTTGTTCATGGCTTGGCTGATCCTTGAGTTCCAGGCAAGAGAAGTGGTGAAGGGTCTGAGATGTGCTGGACCCTGTGAACTTCAGTGTGTGCCAGGG
>JAQQSW010000271.1:41083-58134 GCA_028646575.1 Pseudocheirus occidentalis
GGACTGGATGAGAACCTGGCAGCTGTCTGCTTCTGAATCCAGGTGACTATTTGGTGGATTCAGGAGGGAGCTGGGACCATGGAAGGGGATCCAGGGAATCAGAGAGACCACCCAGAGTCAAGACTAAGAAAAGGCCTCCCCCTGGAAGAAACAGGTTTGCTGGACACCAAGGGGTGGAGGGCTTGTGTGGTTTTCTAATGACTGTACTAGTGATTAATGATAGTTAGTAATTGGGAACCTAGATTAGTGACTGATTAAGTTAATGGTTGCCCCATGAGTGGAAGACTGATATATTGTGAATTGATTGAATGTTTAAGTGAGGACAGTTTCCCCCTTAGGGAAACCAGATGATTATTCTTTTGTTCCTTGTTCTAAATATTGTGACTACTGTAGTGAAAACTGTGTGGTCATTCTAATGTTAAACTGTTATCAACACCACATTGTGATTTTCTGTGATAAGATGTAATGTTGTGAATATAAATTATGAATGTTTGCCTTGATTTGTAATGTAATAAACAGAGTGTTCACTATTACTCTGTAATGTGAATCTTAAAAGCTGTTCACAGTAGCATTCTTTTGGGAATCTGCTGGTGCATGGCATTACACTGTACCACGAACAAGATACTGCATCTCTCAAATCTAAGCATTCTTTCTGGATATCAGTCCCCCATGTTTGGAATGCTCTTGCTTCTCTGCTCTTAACTATGAAATCTCTGGCTTCCTTTAAGTCTCAACTAAAATGCCACCTTCTGCAGGAAAATTTCCTCAGTCCCTCTTAATTCAAGCGCCTTCTCTCTATTAATTATTTCCTATTTATCCTGTATAGATATTGCTTTGTATATATTTGTTTGCATGTTGTCTGCCTCATTTGGAGAGGCAAGAAGTGAACCAACCACAAGACTATAGTAACATAAAAGTCAAGGGTGGTGAGAAAATGACAAAAGCAGGTCGCCAATACCATCCGATGCTGAAAAGGGGTTCAAGGATAATAAGGATTGAAAAAAAAAGCTATGAACTTGGTAAGAAATTCATTAGTGACCTGTGAAAAAGAAGTTTCAATACGATTTAAAAAGCAAGAGCTTAAGGAATATTCTTGAAATGAATGAGAAGAAACAGGATGAAAATTAGAAGTAACACAGAGATGGCTCTTTCTAGGAATTTTATAAAAAAGAAACCACAGATAGTAACTTTAAAGAACAGAAAAATCACAGAAAAGATTTTTCTTAAACAGGTGAAAACAGGTTGAATCTACTCATGTGGTGGGAGGGGTAGCAGAAGGAGTTGGAGAGGGGGGAAAGGAAGAGAAAAAGATGATTATGAAACATAGGCTCTAATGGAAACAAGAAGAGACTGTCATCCACACATCTTTAGTGTGTACCACACACACTAAGTAAAATATAAGCATCTTAGAACACCTTAGAAATATAAGCAGTAGAGATAGCCTTTTAACATAAAGCCAGCTCTGGCAGATGGAAAGGAAGCAGTGCAGCCAAAGCCTGTTTTCAACAGGTGACATGGCCAGAAGAACCCCCTGAATAAATGACATGTTAATAAACAAACTATGGAAATTCAATTTGTTCTTACTACTTAACTAAATGCTAACATAAGCTATGGGTTTCCAAAATGCTTTACATACAAAAGAAGCTCTGCTCCTAATCAAAAAAAAAAAAAATCTGAGAGAATAATAAACCTCAGAAGACCATTAAAACAGGAGTAGTCAAAGAACCAAATTCTATATCCTGTCTCTGCCACTTACTATCTAAATTATCTTAGACAAGACACTTAACTACTCTTAAATCCTCAGATTCTGAATTTTAATAGGAGGGCCACCATTCCCTTAAGACCACCTCTGCTCCAAGAATTTCAGATTCAATTTCAGATGATTTCTAAGGTCTTCTTCAATTCTAGATTTATGATCTTAACATAGTACAATGATACACAGTTAGGGATGTTATCATTGTGCAAAACTAACAAACATCTAGTACCTTCACAATGCCTATGACCAAAAACTACTGTCAACTAGTACTCAATATTCTTAGGTGATGGAAAGGATAAGTACCATACAAAAATTATGTGCCCATTATGTGAGAAAGAATTCATTTGGACGCCTACTCTCTTCCAATAAGTATTACATTCTACATAAATCATCAAGGTATAGATGGATTCTTATAGTGGGCCACAAACTTTAATGTAATGTTCACTACTTGTTGTCACCAAGTTATGAGGCTCACTTGAGCAATGACAAGAATGTTGACAAAGATATCTCCAACCTGATTTACTCACATTCCATGTCCAAATCCAGTATGGGTGGAATGCCTTGATGCCAGTATTTGCAACATTCCGGTGCCATAGTTGGGCTTTGGCCAATCCCCTTCAGCACTGCCAAAATAGCTGTATGAATGCCTTTCCAGCATAAAAGAGTTAGCTAACTTTGAGGAGATAGATCAGCGATTCTCAACCTGTGGGTCTCGACCCCTTTGGGAGTCAAATGACTCTTTCCCAGGGGTGGTCACCTAAGACCATTGGAAAACACATATTTCCAATGGTCTTAGGAACCGAGACACTGCTCCTCTATCCGTCTCCAGGCGGGTCAGTCCACATATGAGTATTAAAGGGTCACGGCATTAGGAAGTTTGAGAACCACTGAGATAGCTGATTCCTTCTCCAGAGCCATCCTGCTCTGAAATTTGTGAAATTTCCTCTGTATTGAGGAATTTGTTTGTACTGAGTGAGTTTTCTGGGGTCTATTTGAATATCACTCACAAAAAACAAAACAAAACAGTGATTGTAATGAATTCTAATTGCCCAAAAGTCGTTAAAGAAATTTGTAGGAAATATGCATTTATAGCCCCTAAAAAAAAACAAAAAAGGGTTTACTAGAGGAATTAAGTAAACAGAAGAAAGGAAGAGTAGTGTTGCATAAGGAAATTAGAAAAGTTAAGACTGAATCAAAGGGTAAAGAAAGTCTGTACTGACAAAGCATAAATTCAGGGTCTGAAAGTAAAGGGTTTTGGAATTTTGAAAAGGAGATTTCAGAGAGGGTCTTAATCCCACTGGAGAAAAAAAGGTTTAGGAATTCTTTTAAGCAATGCCTTTTGATAGTTGCTGCATGTCTGCCACAATCAATAGAAGATTACAAAATAAGTTTCATAAAATGCATGCTAATTAATTGATAGGGAAATGATTGTTTTCTTTTTTTGGAGGAAGGCAAGACAATTGGGGTTAAATTACTTGCCCAAGGTTGCACAGCTATTAAGTGTGTCAAGTGTCTAAGGGAGGATTTGAACTCAGGTCCTCCCTACTCCAGGGCCCGTGCTCTATTCATTGCGCCACCCAGCTGCCCCCTTTTTTGTTTTTCAAAATTTTATTTTAGACTCAAATGCCAGAACACAAAAACAGAATAGAGAAAAGAAACAAAAATATATCATAAACTAAAATATTGGAATTTAAATACAAAGCTAGAAAGAAAAAAAGCACATCATGTGCATAGCAGCGCATAAGAGGATTCAAAATATGTAACAATAAATTTTCATTTCAAGAAAGTCTATATGATAAATAATACTTGTTTTGAGAATTGTCCATCTTTTCTTTGTTTCCTTGTGAGTTTTCTTTTGTTCTTTGCTATGCACTTTTTTTACTTTGTTCTCCACCCCCTCTAAATTCCCCAGGAGGCAACAATAAAGTTTAGATATTTCTCTATAGCTATAAACATATACATACCCTCCACCTACCCCCAGAAGGCTACAATAAAGTTTAGATATGTTTCTCCATAGCTATACATGTATACATATATACATATATATACACACAGACATATACTTTCCCAAACCTATTCTACTCTTGATCTTTGTTTTTATGTATGTGCATATCTCGTTTTCTATCCCTCCTGCCTCCTCTGCTTTACTTTTACCCCCTACCTTGCCCTCCTATGACTTGCCTACCCCCCTCCAAGTATCCCTCCCCTATCCCCCCAATCCCATTAAACACCCTTCTATATCCATTTACCTATTCCCTCATGCTCCCCTCTAAAGATTCCTCCCTTGTCCTCTTACCCCCTCTATGACTACTCTACCATTTTACTTTTAGAAGACCTTCATACTCTTTTAAATATATATGTATTATTCCCTCTTAAACCCATTCCCAATGAAAGTAGGTTACCAGAACTACCAGCTGTCCTCCCCATCTAATTCCTATGTATCAATTCTTCCTCTTGCACTTTATTTGTATAAAATAATTATTCTTTTAAACTGTTCCTAAATGGTTTCACTTTTTAAATTCATATCATATGCATTACCCCAATCTTTCTTATGAACTACTCAATTATTAAGAATCTTAGACATACATTTTACATATATAAAAAGTAAATAATATGTCCTTATGGATCCTTTCTAATCAGTCTTTGTTATGTACCTTTTATTTCTATTGGTTCAAAGTCATGAAAGTTGGAGAGTTTATCAAATGTCCATATTTTTTTTTTGTTCACGATAATACTTAACTTTTCAGGGTATGCTATTCTTGGCCGGAACCAAAGAGTTTTCTTACTCTGTTAAAATAGTTATGCTAAAGAATTAGAAATTTAGAAAATTTAAAAGAATTAATTGGTTTGGCTCTTCGGGTAACTCAAAGAAATAAAGAAGTAGTAATGGGAAGTTGGGAGTGCCACCATGAATTTTTTTTAATATAAGTCAATAAAAATAATGAATCCCTATGCAAAATGAAGTTTGGTTATTACCATTAGTCATCATAAATAAAAAATGATTGGGTTTAAAATACTGTAAATTAGTACAGCATATACTATATGTAATATAGTATATACACACATACTTATTTCTCACATAATGGACATGTAATATAGTGTATATATACTATACGTAATATAGCAAATGAGAGAATCTAATTGGTCCTTGTATTTACAAAAGGGATAATTAAAAATTTGCACTGTCTCTCAGGGTTCCTAAGAAACATATAGTTGTGAAGGCTTAACACAGTGCCTGGCTTGTATAAAGGATGAGCACTGTAGCAGTCAGACCTTGTAGGAAAACAAATGAACAAAATGCTATTCCATTTATAGGTACTTTTCCTAACTGGTACAGAATGTTAACAAAATTGGGAAATTATAGAATAAACATTTCAAAGTATTACTAAAAACAGGCTTAAGCAACTTTCAAGACATCAAAAATAGTCTGGCATGGGGCAGGCACTACATAGACTACTTATTATTATAAGAAAAATGACATTCTATGAATTGATAGGTTTGAAAGTATTAAATTAATTATCTCCTGATTGGTGATGTTTTAAATATAAGAAAGATAAGAAAATCTGTTAGAACAAGTTATTACTCTTTTCAATCTGAATACTGTTACATTATTATTAGAATACATTTTTTTAAAAACTAGAAAAAAATAACAATAATAGCAAAAGACTTACTGTTGGGAGAAAAGCACAGTGGAATCCTCTTAGGAGAGCTTTTTCTATGAGGTTTCATGGGATAAGCCCCACTGCTAAATTATTATTACACTTTACAGTACTGCCATTTGAGAAACTAGGGCCTCTTCCACCCAAAGCAGAGAAATTAAACTTTTGAAAGTTTAGTTTACTTGAAAGTGGGTGTTATTTGGGATCACTTGGAAACTCATGTAATTATATCTTTTAATGCTGTTATTTTGAACCAACTAGTCACTATGTATGAACTTGTGGTGAAGAAGTAGAAACAGTAATACAAGGCTAAACAGGTCCAAGGCAAGCCACTCCTCCCCAGAACTTCTATCACCATGTATACTTTTTAGGTCATAAGCAGGGGAAGGGGTCATTGGGGCAAACAAGGGATAACAGATTTAATTAAGCAAGAGAGGACTACTCCACACACCACCTCAGTGGCAACTTGCATGACAGTCATTTGTCCAATTTGTATATCTTTTAATCACCTTGCTTTTCAAGTCACATCCACTGTTGACCATCTGATAACTTGCACATCTCTTTAAGCACAAAGAAAAAGATTGTTATTGTGTGTGAGCCAGTCTTTGACCAAAGTGGAACTATTTCCTAGTTCTGATACCGTAGTTTTCACCAAGGAAATTGTCCCCAGATATGACTCACTTGCCTACATGGACTCTGATTGGGGGGTGGGGGGAGCCCTGTGTGTGTCTCATCTCACTGTACTCTAGAAATGTTCTGACGTTCTCCCTTTGGCTTTATCTGTAGACTTGGGGGGTATGGGGAGAAGGAACCAGGGAGAGGAAGGGAGAGAGGGAAGGGTAGGAGAAGGATGGTTGTGAATAGATGCAATTCGTGAATAGTGAAAAAAATTCTAAATGAAATCCTGAGGTTAATATATGAGAAAAATAACAGGTATCCAACCTTAAGCTGAAATTAGTGAAATTTTGCTGTTTTAGGATGAGTCTCTTGGGACCTCAATTTGTTATCATTCTAAGTCCTGAATCCAGGTATAAGTGCCTAGACCCTGCATAACGCTGCTGGTTCATCATTCAAGGAAAATGCTATGTGCTACTGAAGTCTGAGAACTGCTACAGGTGGGTATCTGTCCCTGGAAAAGTCGACAGAGTGACCTTACAAACGTGGAAGTAGGATTCTCTTGAACTATTCCTATCTTGGTAAATAAGACATTTTTCCACCTGGTTAATTCTATACCAGCAATGACATCCTTGGCTGTCTATGACTCACACCTGAAATCAAACAGAACTAATGGCTCTGTCTTTCTCCTCACATAGCAAATTCTATAGATAAGGGGTTCAAACCAAGGTTTTAATTAAGTTAACACATGCTAGTGAGGAATCATTTTGAATTGCCATTTAATCAGGTAATTGAGACCATTAAGTATTAAACTGGTGGAGTTTTTAGTTTATAAGACATAACTCTAACCCACATAAGGTCAAAATGGGTACACGATTTAGATATAAAGGGTGAGACTATAAGCAAATTAGAAAAGCAAGGAATAGTTTACCTATCAGATCTATGGAGAACAGAAGAATTTATGACCAAAAAGAGATAGAGAACACTATGAAATGCAAAATGTATAATTCTGATTACACTGAATTTAAACGTTTTTGCACAAAGTCAATGCAATCAAGATTAAAAAGGGAAACAGAAAGCTGAAAAATAATTTTTATAGCCAGTGTCTCCGATAAAGGCCTCATTTCTAAACTATATAGAGAATCAAGTCAAATTTATAAGAAAATAAGCCATTCCCCAATTGTTAAATGGTCAAAGGATATGAATAGGCAGTTTTCAGATGAAAAAAATCAAAGCTATCTATAACCATATGAAAAAACTCTCTAAATCACCATTAGAGAAATACAAATTAAAACAACTCTGAGGTACCACATCAACTTATCAGATTGGCTTAATGACAAAAAAGGAAAATTATAAATGCTAGAGAAGATGTCAGACAAGTAGAACTATAATGCATTATTGGTGGAGTTGTGAATTGATCCAACCATTCTGCAGAACAATTTGGAACTATTCCCAAAGGGTTATAAAAATGTGCATACCCTTTGATCCAGCAATACCACTACTAGGTCTGTATCCCAAAGAGATCATAAAAATGGGGAAAAGACCCACATGTACAAAAATACATATAGCAGCTTCTTTTGTTATGGCAAAGAAGTGGAAATTAAGGGGATGCCCATTAATTGAGGAATGATTGAACAAGTTGCAGTATATGAATGTAATGGAATAAAATTGTTCCATAAGAAATGATAAGCAGGTGGATTTCAAAACACCTGGAAAGACTTACATAAACTGACGCTGGAGGAAGTGAGTAGAATCAGGAGAACACTGCACACAGTAACAGTCACATCGTGCAATGACTGACTTTGATGGATTTAGCTCTTCTCAGCAATGCAAATGATCTAAGACAATTCCAAAAAACTGATGATGGAAAACACTATCCACATTCCGCAAAAGAACTATGGAGCCTGAACACAGATCAAAGCATATTATTTTCTTTTTTTTCCCCTTTGTTTCTGATTCTTTTTTACAACATGACTAAGGTGGGTTTTTTTTTTTTACTTTTTAAAACTAAATTATTTATTTTTAGTGTTCAACATTCACTTCCATAGGTTTTCAATTTTCTTTGCCTCCTCCCCTCTTCCCTCCCCAAGATGGCTTGCAATCTGATATGGGCTCTACACATACATTCCTATTAAACACATTTTCACATTAGTTATGTTGCATAGAAGAATTGTAACAAGTGGGAAAACTATGATAAAGAAAAACAAAATAAAAAAGAAAACAGCCAGCTTCATTCTGCATTCCAACTCCACAGTTCTTTTTTGTGCATGTGGCTGGCATTTTCCATCATGTGTCCTTTAAAATTGTTTTAGGTCCTTATATTGCTGAAAAGGGCTAAGTCTATTGCACACTATGGCTGCTACTGTGTACAATGTTTTCCTGGTTCTGCTCCCCCTCACTCCACCTCAGTTCAGTCTTCCCAGGTTTCTCTGAAGTCTGCCTGTTCATCATGTCATTTAGCACAACAGCATTCCATTACATTCATATATTACAGCTTGTTTAGCCATTCCCCAATTAATGGGCAATCCCCTTGATTTTCAGTTCCTGACCACCACAAATGAGTATTTTTGTACATGTGAATCCTTTTCCCATTTTTATGATCTCTTTGGGATAGAGTCCTAGAAGCAGTATCGCTGGATCAAAGGGTATGGACATTTTTATAGCCTTTTGGGCATAGTTGTGGAAATGTTTTTAATATGATTGTACATGTTTAGCCTATATCAGATTACATGCCATCTTGGTGAAGAGTGAAGGGAGAGAAGGGGGAAAAATTAAGAACTCAATCTTATAAAAGTGAATGATGAAAACTAAAAAAGAAATAAATTTCAAAAAAAGAAATCACCCTATAGTATTCTTTCATTATGATAATTAGGGGGAAATGTCACAGTGAAAAATGACACAAGTTTCAAAATTGGATTGAGAAGCTTGCACGTGTATTTTTAATATACTAATTCTTCTTATAGTTCTGTTTTATATTGAGTTTGTGTCAAGAAGCATATCTAAAAGAAAGAAGCTTCTTCAAAGCTAACCTAAAAACACGGTTTCTTTTAGAAATGTAAAATTAAACACCTTGAACAAAACCATTTACGTTAAGGACATGTGATCCTTCATAACTAAAGCCACCTAAAACTATGAAGTTAAGATTACTGGAGCTTGCTGCTAGACCTCATGAGACTGTAACTGATATTATTCTGAGTATGACTTTGTACATGTGAGTCCTTTTCCCATTTTTATGATCTTTTTGGGAAACAGCACTAGAAGTGGTAGTGCTGGATCAAAGGGTATGCACATTTTTACAGCCCTTTGGCCATAGTTGTGGAATAGCTGAAATCTAAAACTTATTTAGTTTTAGTTTTCATCGTTCACATTTATAACTGAAATGATCAACAAGGAATCCTACTAGGCCAATGATCTATGATGCCAGTAACCCTATGGGGTTGACATCCATGAGTCACAGGTGGTATTCTCATGGGGAAGCCTAGGAGAATGACTTGTAACATGAACTGACTCCTTTCAAAAATCCATTCAGTTGTATATCACCATTAAAAAAAAAAAAGAAAAGAAAAATGGGTTCTGCTGATAATTCCCTAGCAAAATTCCAGTCTCCTAGGGGAGGGGTGAGCAGTGAAAAGAAAATAGCTAGAAAAGAAAACAGGTAAAGTGATAATTTTTCTTTTTTCTTTTTTGTTTGTTTGTTTTGGTTTTTTTGGGGGAGGGAGGGCAGTTGGGGTTAAGTGACTTGCCCAAGGCCACACGGCTAGTTTTTTTTGTGTGTGTGTGTGTGTTAAGTGTCTGAGGCCAGATTTGAACTCAGGTACTCCTGACTCCAGGGCCGGTGCTCTAAGCACTGCACCACCTAGCCGCCCCATAAAGTGATAATTTTTCAGTTGGTTTTAATGAATAGTTGTAATAAGATTAGGCAATTATATATGTCAAATATAACATCTGGGTTCAAATTTTTAAAATCTTTTTTATTTGATTTTACTAACTTAAAAATTTTAATTCTCTGTTCTAGTGATGTTCATATTAGTGCTACTAAGGTATAAAGCTAGGTCTCACTACCCGACCCAGCTACTGTCATAGTAAACTACAATTGTATTAAGATCTATTTTGTCAGACATTTTTAACAGAGAAGCTACTTGAACTGAAGAAGGAACTTCATTAGAAGGTGGCTCTGAAGCCCCACTAATTCCAGTATGCCTAAGAGGAGAGATCTCCAAAGGACCACAGGATTGCATCAGAGTATATTTCAGAGACTAGACAACTGTATCAGATGCAATGAACAAGCACAACAGCTGCTTCATCATCTTCATCATCCACCTCCTCTCCATAAACAATTCCTATCTACCTGTTACTAAACCTGCAGTGAATGGAACCTCAAATCCTTTTCAGTCTCCTACTTTGGCTTTTGCTCCACCACTGACAGCAGTGACTGATAATTCTTTTGTTCATGAAACTCAACTCTTTATTTCTCTCCATTTCCTAGGCCTCCACTGTCTAGATCTATGTTTGACCTGCAGGAATGTTGCCTCTCATCACCATAATGGGAAGGCTGTTTGTCAAAATCGCTTCAATCGTTTTTATAAATCTAGAAGATTTCTAGAACTCGTATGTAGAGCAAACAATGCTTGTGCTGCTGAGCTTGAACAAATGACCTATGGTACTCCAATTTACATATCTTGTAGGGTGTGTTTTACCTTGTGGTTCTTGAATCAGTGAATCACCTCAGACCATTTATTATATATTTAGTATAATGTGAGTTAATGTTTAATCAAATGGAACATCATCAGTATAAGCTCTACCCATTTCTATCTTCTCTTATCACCTTTGTTCCTGAGTAAGGAACCCTTCTTGTTTGGGTCACCCATGGAGGACTGCCCTCCATGCATTTAGACTGTAATGATCCAAAGAAAGACTGAGGTCTTTCTGTGGATCAAAAGGGGAGAATGTGAGGAATAATTCATTTGGACCCTTACTCTTTTCTAATCAATATCAATCAGTTTGATGTTATACATAAATCATATAGGGAAAGGCAGGTTCTTACAGCTGGCCTCAGACTTTAATGCAATGTCTACTACTTGTTTACTAAGTTAATGAGGTTCACTTGAGCAACCATAAGAATGTTGACAAAGATACCTCCTTCCAGTTTTTCTCAAATTTTACATCCAAACCAGTATGTCTAGGATGCTTTGATAAGTCCCAATTTATTTTTGTGTCTCTGGACTATTCTCTCTTGTCCAACATAAGCAGGTGACCTTATGATCTTATGACCACTTTGTCAGTGGAGGTGTCCCAAGCTTCACTCAATCTGTGATACTGTAACGTCACTTTTGGCCCTCAAGAGCAAGAAAGGTCTATCAAACAATGAGATTCTGTATTTTGCCATGTTTCTTTTGCATATTTGGGTATCAAACCCTATAAAAACAAGGTACTGGAAGAAGGGGGCACCTCAGATCAAGAGGAAGATCTGAGGTTCATTTCATTATTTAAAAAAATGCCACTGACTCACAGTTCTGTCTCAGTCTCTTTTACTGTAGGCTGGTCAAATTTATTCCTCACAATTAAGTAACTATACTTATGCTTATTCAATATTACAAAAAGATAGAATTGAGAACTTCTACTTGACATTAAAAAAAAAAACTATGTTAAGAGGTTATAGTATGCTCATACCAGTGGGCCATGTTAACCCCCACCCCCCCTGAAATCCTACATAATTCCAATTTCCTCCTATGATCTTGTTCTAAGGCTTATAGATTCATTTTCATATTTAACACATAAATATAAAAAAGTTATACTTAACACATAAAGCTCCTGCTGCATAGCCAAATAAAGCTTTCAGGCTCATTCAATGGCTTTATTTACAAAATTATCATATAATAAGAAATAGCTAATGGGGCCAAATTAATTCAAGAAATCTCACTGAAAGCCCTGAACTATGTTTATTGGAGGGAAAATAAAATATTACCACACACAAAATACAAACCCATGCTTGGATTTGTACTATTACATATAGAATGTAAATGGTGAACTCATGAATAATCCATACATGGAATCATGGCTTCTACAGCACAGTCCTTGCTGCTACTGGAACTCTCAGAAAAAAACTGGTGTCCTTAGAGAATTTATGGGTTATGAAGTTTAGACTGCCCAGGCAAGTCTATCTTTCTGTCCCAAAATATTTTCCCTATTCCAGTGAACATTTTTCATTTCCCTTTGTTAGACAGCTAGAATTTCTACCAATCAGAGATTTATCCACTTGACAAAATGCATTCTTAAGGATGCAAATATTCTAGGGAGAACTAGGTAGCCATCAATCTTCCACACATTAATATGAATTATGATGAATGTTTTCCTCCTAAAATTTAGTAGAAATCTACTTCATAAAGAACATATAAATTCTAACTGGAAGAAAATGGACATAGGTGATTCTGGTAAAGCTACTTAAGTGAGAGGGTTGGTTAGCCTGATATTAGACCTATGTTGCAAAAATTTGTTTCTTATTTTAAAAAAATTTCAGTGGAAGAGGTAGAAAAATTGCTCATTAATGTCTGTGTGTGTGGGGGGGGGTGTTTTAAAAATTAGTGGAAAAGTATAAGAGGGGTACAGTAAGGGGATTATGTCAGGAGCCACTTGGGTACCAGCCCCAAGTGTGTGCAGAGACGTGAGAGAAAATTAACCAGGCAGTGTGGGTAGTTCAAGGAAGAACCATGAACTCCACTTAATGATGATTTGAACAAAATTTTTAAAGATCCAAAGGACAAAGGTTAAAGTATTCTCATCAATAAGCTTCATTTGTCACATCCTGCAATATTATTATCATTATCATAGTTACATCATTACAGTAGTCTGCTACATCCTGGAAGTAGCTCAGATAAAATCAGGCTTCTGAATTCTAGGCACCAAAAAGTCTTGGGAAGGCCAACAGATCTTTGTAAAGTCAGTTAGCCTTTTTAAAAGCATAACAAAGAGCATGCAAAGAGAGCAGGCTTTCAAACATCTAGGTTTTGTCTAGGTGTAATCATTGTCTTTAGTCTGTTATAACCTAGAACCAACACAGGATAGGTAATTTTAATAAGGGACATGTCTTTTTAGGTGTCTGAAGTTTTGGGGGCAAAAGGCCTTGAAGTCAGGATCTCCAACAAAAGTCCTTTAAAATATATTCCCAGGGCACCAGCCTTTTCAAGCCACAATCACCTGGAGAGGTACACCAACAAGATCTTTATCTGAGTCCTGTTTTTCGGCCTCTCTGGCTCCCCACAGGATTAAAAGTATACCACATGTCTGTTACACCAGGTTGAGAGAGGACTGCAGTCCAGCATGGACTGCAGCAGTGTAGACCTGGCCCCAGCAAAGCTGGAATAGGTCTTGGGGGGCTGAATCACTGAAAGCAGTGGTAGTTTCCAGATTTCTCAACCCACAGATGCCAAAGATAACTTAGAAGGTCAGCAGGAGGGGTCTGTCAGTCCTAGGTGAGAGAAGAGCATAGTCCAGCACAACCCTAGTTCCAGTAAACCAGAAGCAGGCTTTGGGAGCGACTGAATTGGCAGTGGCATTGGCAGCAGCTGCTATTTTGACTTCTGAGAGCCAAAATGGTAGAGAAAGCAGTAAGTAGAGACGTTAGGGGAATTAACCAAAAAGGTCACTCTTGCTATCGCTGAAGGGGACCTGTACAGAATTGGAAGTGTCCCAGTAAGCCAGTGGGAGATCCTGAGCCCTACAATGGTGGAAAAGGCAAGGGGAACCAGTAGATGCTAGAGAGGAGAAGCACCATATGTGCTGGTAGACAGGCGTGTACCAACAGCTGAACCTCCCCTGTTTTAGCAAAACCCTGGGTGAGGAGATGACCTCCAGGGGTCAGACCACCACCACAAGCTTCAATGTAAGCCCGGGGAAATGCTGAAAAACCCCACCTGGCCTTGACACACACCAGCCACCATCACCACCAGTTCTAGATCAGCACCAAGTAAGCTACCAGACCCTATAATGTCCAGCTGACAGCACCTGAGACCCCAGCACACAAAGTCAGAAATTGGGCCCCTAGATCCCCACGACCCAGAAACGTAGGACAGTGCCCCTTTGCGCCCCAGAAATAGAGATCAACTTTAAAAGTCAGGAAAGAGGCTAACACCATGGAAAAAGCAACAAAGAAAAACAGTGACCACAGAGAACTATTATGGTGATAGGGAAAATCAAAACACAAATTCAGGAGAGAATACATTGTCAATATACCCACATCTGAAACCACAAAGGAGAATGTGAACTGATCTCAAGCCCCAAAAGCCTTCTTGGAAGAGCGTTAAGAAGGATTTTAAAAGTCAAATAAGAGAGGTAGAAGAAAAATTGAACAATTCCTTTAAAAACAGAATTGACATAATGGGGGGGGAGGGAGACACTGAGGAAAACAACTCCTTTTAAAAGTAGGATTATTCAAATGGCAAAGAAGGTACAAAAGCTAATGGAAGGAAATAATTCTTTAAAAATTAGAATTGGGGAAGTGGAAGCTAATGATTATGAGACATCAAGAATCAGTCCAATGAAATCAAAAGAATGAAAAAAATAGGAGAAAATGTAAAATACCTCACTGAAAGGATATCAAAGACAAATTTTGTCTAAAGAGGGAGCGTGGTGAATGTAAAGTTAATGTAAATAATACAAAATTGAAAACAAAATAGATGACTGTTGACTGGGATATGGCTAAACAAATTGTTGGGTGTGAATGAAATGGAGTATTAATGTTTTGTAAGAAATTACAAATATGATGAATACAGAAAAGCATAGAAAGACTTACAAGAAATGATGCCGAATGAAATAAACAGAGCTAAGAAAATGACATACATGACAACAAAGTAAACGGAAGAAAACAATCACAAGATAATCAAATGTGAATGTTGCAAAACTACCAAAGCATTGATCCAAAGAAGAGATATGAAAAGACTCTAGCTCTGACTCCTTTACAAAGGTAGAGGTCCACAGATATGGAAAATTATTATCTATTTTAGATTTTTTTTTTATATGCTGACCACTTTTACTGATTGCTGTTTGCCCAGAGACATAGGGAAATTCAGGTAACATAAAAACAAAAGATACTAATAAAGCTCTATGTATATAAAAGATACTGATAAACCTCTACGGATCTATAAAGATGAAGACTTAAACAAGATCTTTATCTCTACCACTTACTAAACTATGAGGGTAGGAAAGTCACTTAACTCTACACCTCAGATTTTTATGACCTACCTCACAGAGCTGTTAGGGAAGAAATGTCCTAAAATGGTAAATGTAGCAATAAGAACAACTCTTTATATTGATCACACTTCTCAATTTTACTAAGGATTTGCTTTGCTCCCAGGCAAAAGAAAGAAGAAGCTCTCTTTTCTTCTTCCCTCTTCTATATATACACAACATCTTCCTTTCCTCCAAAGACCCCAAACTCAGGCTAGACTATTAACATTAAAATACTTGAAGCAGGGTCATTCCCTACATAGTTGTATCTTGTTCCTTAGATACCTACTAGGTGAAAATATAAAAACATGAAAATATTCAAAGTTCATATGCACTTTAACCTTTCTTTCTGAATCCTCTAATTAAATTGGGATAAAATCACACTAAATTAAAACAAGTCAAAGTAACATTTTAAAATAATGAGTTTGTTTTAAAGTCAAGATTAATCTTACCCCAAATACCTTATATAGGGTATACTATAACATCATAGGTACTAATGACTACTGAAAGAATGAAGCAATAGTTTTACTACATTTCAGCTTCTGAGCAAGTTAAAATCTCAGCAGGAAAATAAAGCAGGCAACACTGACACATGTGGTGATTTTGAGACTGCCAATTTGCAATCAGTCAAGCTAATCCTTAAGCTATCTAATACAATGGCAGAACAATCACAAAACATTAACTCTTCTTCAAATAAAAGTAAAAGAAATTTAAACAGTATATGTATATGTGCATATACACACTGTTAGTATAAAATAATTTCATTAAAAATGTGAAAAGACTAACTATTTACTCAGAAAATAAAATTTAAAATTATATGAATTAAATCTCAAATGGAAAAATCCATGCAAAAGGAAATTTGTTGTATTTCTGTTTGCTCTATCTATATACAACTGATGAAAATAATAAATGCAAATTTTAACATCAAGGTCAACAATGAAGCTTTTAAAATGTTAAATTAAAACAACTTAAAAATTATTATTAAATATTATCATAACTTATTGGATTAAACCATTTTTAAAAATGGAAACACTGGCAGAGCCAAGATGGCGGCGTAGAAGCAGCGAAGCACTGCAGCTCCCACACAAATAAGCGAAAAAACTCATAAACTGGGAATCTAAACAGATTTTCAAGCTCCAAAACTCCCCAAAAGACAGAAAGCACATCAGTAGCTACAGGCAGCTCAGCAGGTGGGGCCGGGTCAGGCCCTGGGGCATCAGGCAGGGAGCCATATCTGTAGGAGAGCAGATCAGCTGCACTGGAGGCACAGTTACCATATTTATCAAGCCAGAAGAAAAAAAGGCTAAGAGAAAGGCCAGTGGATTTTGCTAACTCAGGAGGAGAAGAGCGGGTCAGGCCAAACTGCTCCCAGGGGAAGGAAGCAGTGGGAGGCGGCTGTAGCAGGAGGAACGGCTGAAAGCAGCAGCGGCTTCCACTGGGCTGCTACAGAGCCTTCGGCCTGCAGATAGCAGGGGGGCTGAGGCGATCCATCGGGGCCAAGGGCTCTTGCGTTGAGTGGCCTGGATCTGGAGCGTGGTCTTGAGTGTTGGTCCTGGGGTGTGCTTTCAGTGAGCCAAAGCTGGGGGGTGGAGGGGGCTGCAGCATCCCACTAATAGCTCCGGCAGCTGTGAGGGCCCCAGCGATTTGGGACAGAGCTTTCCCCCTCCAGGAAGCAGAGTTCCACAGAGCTAAAAAACCAAGCAATTAATAGACTGGCCAACATGAGAAAAAGGAAGCAAGATAGGAACAGCAGTAAAACTCTAGAATCCTTTTTTATGGACAAAAAAGATCAAAGCATG
>JAQQSW010000272.1:0-18237 GCA_028646575.1 Pseudocheirus occidentalis
TCGTAAACTTTAAAATTATTCATATGTGTTTTGCATTTGTTGTACTAAGGGGAAATCAAAGTAATTAAGTATATTGACTAACTCTTGGTAGAATTTGTGGAATATTCACTTTTTAAAATTATGAAACCACACATTTAAGAAGTCTATGTTGATGTGGATAGTAATTACCTATAACTTGTTGGAAATTATTTCAAATATTTCCTTGGATATCTTTGTTTCCCTGAATAAATATATTTCTGACAAATCATTTTGCCATATGTTTAAAAAAAAGACCAAATAAATGCTTGTGAGCATTTTGAACAGTATTGTCTACAGAGTAAATCAATAAACTTTGTGCTCCTGGGTTATAATTCTGGAGTAAATGTTTAAAAATATGAGTTATGAAGTAGTGCTTATCAAGTCTGGAGAGTGTATTTGCTAGTGTGTGTATCTTTGAACACTGAATATTAAATATTCTTGCTTTCTACCAGCTATCATTCTGAGTTATTTTAGTTTTTGTTTTTAGTAATTTGAGTTGTAATTTTACAATTAGTCATCTGTGGACCCTGCCAGAAACCTTTGTTTATTCATGCCAGCATATCCAGTGACATAACCTCTGTGGTGACTCTTGATTGTGTGATGAGGTATCCACATTATTGAGGATGAAGAGCTCAAGAAAGGGAGGACCTTTATCTCTCCTACCTTGTACCCAAAAGAAGAGCCCTGGAAATTGATTTGCAACAGCAGGTTTTTTCGTTCCTACAGAACTTTGATGGTCCTGGGGGATTCCTTTAGTTCCAAAATGGAACTTCCCTTTGTACCTTCCTTGATCTGGAGAACTGGTGACATTCTTGACATTTTCCCCAAAAATGTACAGCTAATTTATCATATTTATAGAACCTTATGTATTGAAGACATATCGATTCTTCTCCCAAAATCTCATAAGGACATATCAGTTTCCTGCAAGGTGTTTTAGTTCTCTTTATACAATGCTTGAGGCAAAAGAATTGAGTGCCTTTCCTTAAGAGAATGGTCTCCAGACACTCACATCAAACATACCTGTATGTATAGAGCATAATGAGACATGGAAGTAACATTCCCGTTTGATTTCCAACAAATTCAACATTTATTCTGTATGGGGAAAACTTCAGGCTGCTACTTCAACTTAGCCACATTGCCAAATTTGGATTAAACTTGTTTGACAGGTGAAAGTGGACTTCAATAAGTGTATTTGTCAGACCATTTAAAAACTTAATGTTCATCATTTAGTAATGAAAAGTGTTGAGCTATTGAATAATTATTGGAAAAAAGACATACATGCTGGGGCACTGATAACTTTTAAAATCTAGATACTTAAATTACTCTTTAATTTTAAGAATGCCAAATGCTGCCAATTTAACATTATAAACTACCTCTTTTGAAATAATAAAGTAGATTAATACCTTTTGAGAATAGTTTTCAGTGATCCCTTATTTTAAATAAACTATATTTTAAAACTCTCAAACATTTTAAAATAAGAATGAAGTAGGAAAGTAATTTGTTTGATATAACATGAAGCCTAGAACTTTATGTATTTTCAGACTGGAGTGCATCATGTTTTAGGATAAGGTTATTAAGTTACTCTCTTCTAAAACGTGTTAGAATTATACTTTTCACACCTTTGCAGTCCAAAGTGATACAAGCATTTGGGGGGGGGCCTTCCTGGCAGAATAACAGTTGGAAAAATCTAACCTATCTAGTGTTCTAAGTGAGAAGGAATGGGAGATAGCTTATTCCTTTCAATCCTTCAGTTTACTGAACTTTTTCAAAATGCCAATACCTCTGTAGGGAAGTCTCTGCTTAATTAACAACTCAAGTATTAGCGTTTAACAGTTTAAGCAGGAATAAGATAAGGGACCTTATAGTGGAGGGTAGAACTAGGTAAGGTGGGATAATAGGGGAAGGAGGAAAAGGGTTAAGGGAAGGGAGAGGACCTTAAAGATGATTGACCTTCCTCCTTTTGTGTTAAGATTGACTGCTACTAAAAATCCTTTGGCTTTGTTACCTTTATATGTTTCTACACACATTTATTCCTTAGATTAGCTAAGTATGTGAAAACCCAGTTGAAGGAAGAATGAAAAAAGCACGGGTATCTGCTAGTGTCAGTCAGAAGATCCCCAAATATGGAACATACTTTTGGTGCCTCCAGGTTTTATTAGCTTGAAACTTGATAGGTAGCTAAGATTCCCAACTCTCTTTTACAGTAAGTGTACCGAAGTGCTCAGCATGGTCATAGTTCCCCTTCCTCATCAATACTCTTCAACTTGGCCTGCCCTTTTTTGTATGTGAGAATAGAGCTCTTTTATCATGCAGATCCATGGAGAGAATGAGATTTGCTTTGCAGTAAGCTGCTGGCTGTGAGGAAGATCTTTATTCATGTCAATGCACTTTCTCTGAAAGTATTTTCCAAAATGGAAGCTCAGAACTTGGACCAGGAAAACAGGCCAACAAATATTTTTAGGGAAAGAATAAGGGAGATTTTAGAAAAGGAAGGAAAATAGAAAAATGAGTATTTTCAGAACAATTACTTTTTAGGCAATAAGTCAGGATATAAATAGGACATATTAAACTAATGAGTATCAAGAGAATCTGTTTAGAGTTTGGGAAATTGGATTTAATTGGCATTTGGTCTCAAAGGTAAAGTTTTTAAAAAGCACGAATGCTGGGCCATTCCATAGTTGATAAGGACAATTATGATAAGTGTGATGTCCGGAATAGAATTCTGAATTTGGGAAGAATTGTACAAACATTGAGTTTGGAAATTGAGTTGGAAATGATTTTTTATTAAAGTTTTTAAAAATTCTTACTGCACGTCTCCTTAGGCCAGCCTATATAAACCTCAACTCTAAAAGGGACTGCAGTATATTAAAGTGTCTTTGGAAAGGACTGTTTTCCCTAGATAGGACTCAATCTAGCATCCTTTAATATTTGTGAAGGGATTTATTGGGAATGTGGGAAGGGATTTATTGATTTATTGGGAATTCCTAATAGAGATTGGAATTAGCTATCCTTATTATAGAGAACAGACAAGGTAAAGTTGGTGTGAAATTTTGCTGTTATTTCCACTCTTTTTTGAGTCTCGTTTTTTGAAATAAGAATTTTTTTGCCTGTCACTTTATCCTGTCAGTAAAATATTCAATTGGCAAAATATGCAAGTGAATATAGTAACATATGGCTTAAATTTAAAACATAGTCAATATTACGGTGCTTAACTTGCATAACTCAGTTCCCTGTACTTCATGATAATCTATGCCAATGTTTCCTTTACTCTGAATAATAGAATTGGATTTAATTTCACAGTTTAAAAGTAAACACTCTAGTAATTAATCACTGAAGAATTAAAACTATTTTAAAAGCAGCAGCCTAAAATTGGGTGAGTATATTTGCATGACTTATCTATTCAGATAATACACTCTGTTATGGTTTAGTTTCAAGGAACAGTGTATGCATAATCGTAACTAGTTTACTATTTTATCTTAAGGAAATATTTGGTATTGAAGACAAACACTGTCTTATCTAGATAATTTCAACCAAATATAAGATTGCTAATAGAATATTTGATGCAATAGTCACCTTGAAAGTAGACTGTGAAATTAAAACTCTTCTGATTAAAGTTAATGTTGATGTAAGGGAAAATTTCCTGATGATTAAAACTGTCCAAAATAGAACGGGCTGCCTTGCAGGGTAGTGAGTTTTCCATCACTGGAAGTCTCCAAGTAGAAGTTAGATGACCATTTCTCAGGATGCGTACTTATCAGGGAGGTTGGAGAGGGAATTCCTGTTCAGGTCTGGGTTTAGATTAGCTGACTTTGAGCTCCTTTCCAACTCTAAGATTCTTGAAAAGGTAATAACATTTTCTTTCCCTTCATCATTCTCTTGGTTGCTGATGACGAGAATGACGCTGATGAACAGATTCTAGTTTGTCATGATGTAAACACAAGTTCTGAGTGTATGCCCTACAAAAATCTTCTGTATTTTTCTTGTATTGTGATTTTTATATATTTTTTACATCAGATTTACTGTTCAGTTGTCTATCCGTTTTAGGTTACCTGAGATGTGGTTTGAGACATACCTGCATTTGTTTGTATTTGAAATGTAAGCAATCACAGCTTGAAATGATAGATGTTGTCACTTGCTGCTGTATTGTCTATAAGCAAAGGCTCTAAAGTAAGAAGTAATTATAACTAGAAATAGGCTGTAGATGTGATACTTCGTACTTTTAAAGATAGATTTGTTTTGCTTTTGTATATTCCTGAAAATTAAAAAATGTATTTTCATGATTTTTTTGTTTTTCATTTTTATTTTCTACAGAACTATTTGGGTCACCCACACCTCTTTCAAACCCACTGGCTCTGGTTTTTTAGGCACTTGGGATCAAAAGTTGTCAACTGATGCTTTAAAAAAACAACAAAAAGCTCGTCACATATTTATTTATTTATTTATTCATTCATTCATTCATTTATTTATTTATTATATAGAGAGAGTCAGTCAGCACTCAGGCATTGGGGAAGGCTGCCTAGTCCTATTTCTTCCCTTTGCCCCTCCCTGGACTATAAATTCCTTGCACTTTTGAAACATTTGGCACTTACCTTTTAAAGGCTGGCTTGGTAATTATTTTATATTTTGCCTTTATAAAAATATTCGGTGTAGGAACTTACATAGATTTTTGTGTCAGAATTACTGTATTGATAACTTAATGGCAGTGCATTGCAGAAAACGGTTACGGAGTATGACATAAATTGTCATTTAATATCCATTATGATGCTGCCAACTTTGCTGATAACTTCAGCTGCTGCTATTTTTAAGTAACTGAATGACAGTTGGAGGCAGCACGGTCTTAAGAAAGGCAGTTCTTTTCACCTTAGGGATTAGAATGTAATGTCATTGTGTATGAACTTTTTAAAGTGCAATATGCACTTCACTTTAAAATCCTCACTTAAATTGGTTCTCTTAGAAATGAAAGTAAAGGAGGTGTGTGGGATGAAGACGAGATAGAAAGTAGGAACAGCTTCACTCTTGGGATGAGAGCTGTCAGTTTCACTTGTCATAAGTGGACAACATGGAAAAATCCTTGTCTTTTGTTTTTAAAACATCAGTTTTCAGATACAGCCTCTCCCCTTCCCCTGCCCGGAAAGGTTAAGAAAAGGTAGGATAGTTAATTAGTTCAGCAGAAACAACCACATTCATATGTCATAATACAGACAATTTTTTACACATCCTTTTCAGTTTCATTCAGGGAAGGGAGGTGTGTTTTTCCAACTCGTGAGTTTAAAACTCAATCATTACGTAACATTTTTATTTCATTGTTCTTTTCCATTTATGTTGTTGGCACGTACGTTGTTTTCCTGGTTCAGAAATACTTCAGAGTATACAGCTGATCACCCACGCAGAACTAGTGAATAATAGGGTCCTTAAAACATCACAAAGCTGATCCAGATGAGTGACAGACCTGGTATGAACAGCTTGGAGTTCTCTGGCAAATGCAAAGCGACTTCGAAATTAATTTTGCTTCAATAGTTTCATTTTTCAATGATGGAGGAACTTAACTGGGGGATGTTATTCTAGACCTGATTCTAACTAAGAAAGAAACAGGTACCTGAAATAGAAGAAGCAGTAGATACAGAAACAAAAATAAGATGTAGTGTAATGTACACTGTAAATTTGGAGAGCCGAGGTCCAAGTTCAGAAAAATGGACCTCTGACCTACAGAGTAGCTTGGCTCAGAAGGGCCTCAAGAGGCTGTATGTAGTTCAGGCCTCATCTTGCAGGGGAGGCACTGAGGGTCACAAAGGTGAAGTACCTCACCTAGATCTCCAAAGCAGTGAATGATGAGTGGGATTCAGAGGGACGTCCTCCGGCTGTGTCCCATGCACCCCGCCCCCTTTAGCTTTCCATGACGATGTGGTGATATTTGGTGTGAATATAGTGCTTGGTGGATTATAACACGTCTTGCGTGCATTCCCTGCCGTCTTCGCTGCAGCCATAAGCAAGCAGTTGAGTGTGTATTATCTTCAGTCCTTGTTGGGTCGTGTATTTGGCTCGGCGTGACCCCATTTGGGGTTTTCTCCGCAAAGGTACTAGAATGGTATTCCAGTTCCTCCACCTCATTTTACAGATGAGGAGAGTGAGGCAAACAGGGTAGTGACTTACTCAAGGTCACACACTAAGTGTCTGAAGCTGGATTTGAATTTGCAACAATAAATCTTACTGATCAAAGTCTGCTCTCTGTCCACTGTGCCACCCAGCAGCCCTGCCTGGCATTCACCGAGTGCTAATAAATGCTGTTGACTGACTGCTGACTAGATTCAGTGTTCTTCATCACAACTTCCTTAGATGAGGGAGGGAAAGACAGGGCACGGAAGCTGTTCTAGTCTGTTGCAGCTGCTTGGGAGTGAACAATGATGGAAGGAAGAGGTCTTTATTTGGAATATTTTAACTCACAAAAAGAAAGGCTTAAGGAGAGAGGCCTTAAGGAGCACAGAGTGAAAGGAATGCTGAGGGAAAGATTCCATTAGGGTAGTAACTGACGGGCAAACCAGCAGTAGCCAACACTTCCAGATCAAGGTGGGATAAGTCCAGGGCCTTGAGAATGACTAAGTTGTAATGTGAGAGGCCACCTGGACTTAGTGCATCCAAGTTATACCACGGTCTTATTCCCGTTTCCTCCGTGGGGTATCTGGATCCACTGTCACTGCCCACAGAAGGGATTTGAGTGGAAGGGCAAGCAGGCTGTCATGCGCACCATTCTGATAGCTTTCCTACCTCAAATATCTACAAGGAAGTGCCAGTTGGAGAGGTCATACAGGTCATGAAGTTTCTAACACAAACTACTAAGTAAAGATTTCAGGAACTGGAGGGGGTGCCAGATCAGGTGGGGAAATCAGAGACAGCTTGCTGCAGGGAGAGCTAGGCTCAGAAAAAGACTTTTTCATTGTTGTGGCTGGGCATCAAATTTACTAAGTGATATAGATTTTTAAAACACATGTACAGAAGATAGGAATGAAGGCAGTTCAGTGAGGCTAAATATGAAAGTCGCATGGTCTTTTAAGAATTGTGTATGAAATGGAAAAAAACAACGAACTGAGATTAGCACCAAATTCCAAGGACAAGAAAGCATTTTTACCATATTAGAAGAAAAGGAAAATCAAAGAACACATGGAATATATGCTTCTTGAGGGCCAAGACTATTTGGTTTTGTCTTTGCACCTCCAGCGCCTGGCATACTGTAAGTGGTTAATAAACTTTTAATTAATTAATTAATTGCTGCCTAAGGTGAACAGGACAATACAGAGAAGGCAGAAGCAGTCAGCTCTTCATTTTGTTTCCTCTACTAAAGAGACTAGCAGCCGGACTGAGATGTGTTAGAAGAAACAAAAAGCAGAATAGATTACAAAAGATACAGCAGATCATTTTGATTAGGTAAAATTAAAACAAAATCAGTGCTGCTGAACGGAATGTGTTGAGTAAGAAAAATTTCTGATAAAACTCTAAAGATATATAAAGAACTGGGGCGGCTAGGTGGCACAGTGAATAGAGCACCAGCCCTGGAGTCAGGAGGACCTGAGTTCAAATGTAGCCTCAGACACATAGCCCTTACTATCCCCGTGACCTTGGACAAGTCACTTAATCCCAATTGCCCCTCCAAAAAAAGCAAAAAAAAAAATATATATATATATATAAAGAACTGACATGTAAGATTAAGAGCCAGTTCCCAATAGATAAAACAAGCCAACATTTATATATTGCTTTAAGGTTTACAAAGCACTTTATGTATGTGTGTGTATGTATGTATGTATGTATGTACATATATATGTGGGCAGATAGATAAATTTCATTTTATCCTCATAACTCTGGGAGGTAGGCACTATTATTCCTGAGGCCAAAGGAGTTTAAATGATTTGTCCAGGCTAACAGCAGCTGGTAAATGTCTGTGGAAACATTTGAACTCAGATCTTCATGACTTCAAATCCAGAGCTCTATCTGCTGTGCCACCTCTCCCCTTTGGGAAATAAATAAAAGGGCACAAACCCGTTTTCAAAAGAATTGTAATCAACAACCATTTGAAAAACTGCATCATCCCTGAAAAGAGAAATGTAAATTTCTTTTATGTAAACAACACTGAAGTTTCACTTCCCCATTTCCCATTCCCCCAAAGAGACTGAGATGACAAAAGATAGAATAGTCTGTTAGAGGAACTGTAGGAAGACAGACACTGTTGAGAAGCTGTGAATTAGCGAAATCATTCTCAGAAGTAATTCGAAATCATGTAAGAAATATTACTCAACACCTATACCCTTTGACCAAGCAATACTACTATTGGTCATGTGCCCCGAAGAGGTCGAGGACAGAAATAAAGGCCCACCCAAATAATCATTGCAGTCCTCTTTTTAAGAAAAACGTGGAAAATCAGCGCTTGCAACAGTGAGGCAGTGAGTCCTCACTCCCCATCTCCACTTCCTGACTCCATCATTTAATAATCTGTCCCACTATTATGTTCGTTCAAAACATATTTATCACCTTTTCAAGAACCTGGTAGCTGTTATTTACCCCCTTCCAGAATAATCTTTGTGCCCTGACTCTAGCCCTCAAAAGAGAGAGCTTCAACACACATATTGATATTCCCTCAAACACTCCAGCTTTCCACTTCCTCAGTTTACTTATTTCGCCTTGGCTTCTTCTCCACACCACCTCAGAGATACAAGACATGGTCATGTTATGACTTTATAATTACAAACCATTTTCTCACCTCCCACCCACTTTTTTTAAAAGAGAAATAAGCTCATTATCACTAATATAAATATTATAATATTTATATTTAATTTAAATTATATTTATATGTAATATTATAAATAAAGTACTTATTATGGACAATGTACTAAGCACTTTACAATTATTTTCTCATTAGATCCTTATAACAACCCTGGGAGGTAGGTGCTATGGTTATCCCCATTTTTCAGATTAGGAAACTGAGGCAAAGAGAGGTTAAGTGACTTGTTCAGGGTCATACAACTGGCCTAAGGTCAAATTTGACTTCAGGTCTTCCTGCTTTCAGGCCAGGTACTCTGTCTACTGTACCATCTAGTTGCTTAAGCACATAAAACATAGTCAAATGAAACATTCCCATTTTGATCATGTCCAAAACTGAATTTTTATTCTTAAAATATTAGCACATGATCTCTCTGTCAGGATGTGGGCAGCATCCTTTGTAGGTTCTCTGGAATGCTAGACCTCTACTCCAGGGAAATCAAAGAAAGAGAAAAAGGCCCTTCATATACACTTTATCTTAGTCATCTCTAAAAGCATTCTACTTCCCTGTTCATGAACTTTGAAATTCCTTTATCTGATTAGGATCTTTTATCACGTCATCTTTCACTCTGTTTTGATGTCCAACACCTCTTCCCCCACCCCAGAGCCGGCTATCCTCCCATACCTTCCTTCCCTATCTCAATCCCTTGTTGAACCAATTCAATTCTACTTTATCCTCCACACAGTAGTCCCTCTTGCTTATCCCACCAAGTCCCAAACTTGGATTACTCTCACTCTCTATTGCTTTTGCTTCTATTCATGTACTGATGAATAGAGTGAGGGAAAATCATGAAACTGTTTCCTGGGCTCGCTACAAATTGGTTACATGATCTTTACAGGGCCTTCTCTGCAGCAAAGTTATTGACTTTCATACTTTACTAAGCCATTTCCTGTTCTGTTCACCACATTGGCCTTTGCAAGCTTTTTCCTACCTCCTTAACCCTCCTTTGTGAATCCTTTCACCCCCTTATCTTAGAACCTTGACTTATATTTCACAGGAAAGAACAAGGCCATTTGTTGAGAGGTCTCTTTTCTCCCTTATTTCACATCACTCAGATTCCTTCTCACCACTTTTTTGTCCTTCACCACTCTCAGGGAAGAGATAGCCTTTCTCCATGCCAAGGCAACCTCTCTACATGCACCCTTGATCCTATCCCACCCAGTCTTCTCCAGCAAACCATCTCCTCTAACACCCCCATTGCCTTACAAATCTTCAATCTACCTGTCTTCTGGCAGCATCCCATCCTTCACTAAATCTGGTTGTCTTCTTACATGTCATCTCCATTTATGGATAAGCCTGAGAAAGCCATACTTCCTTCTAAAGCCTCTGCACTCTGACTTGTGACCTCTCCACCGAAATGAGAATGCCAACTCTACCAGTGACCTTTCAGTTGTCAAATATAAGGACTTTTTCTGAATCTTCATGCTTCTTGATCTCTCTGTTGGCCCTTGACACCTTCAAACACCTTCCCCTGGATACTCTCTTCCCCCTGGGTTTTCATGACTCTGATCTCTACTAATTCTCTTACCTGTCTTCATTCATTCAGGTGACACCGCAGTTAATGGGTGTGTCCCGAGGCAGGCACTTTTGTCCTTTGTCATACTCTCTGTATACTCTCTGGTGTGGTGATCTCATTAACTTGCATGGATTCAGATACCATAGTGGTGGCTGATGGACTTAGGAAGATCATAGTTCAAATCTGGCCTCAGATTTGCTACTTGTGTGATCTCTAGCAAAACACTTTAATCTCTGCCTGCCTCAGTTTCCTCATCTGTAAAATAAAGATAGTAATAGTATCTACTTCCCAGAGTCATTGTGAAGATCAAAAGATGTTAATAAAGCATATAGTATAATTCCTAGAACATGGTAGGCCCATATAAATATTTAAAAATAAGTTTTTAACTACTATTCTCAGACATTTATCCAGCCCTAACCTCTTTCTTGACCTCCAGGTTCGCAATAACAATTGCCTATCTGTTACAGGATGTCATATAGACATCTGAAACTCAAGATATGAAAAACAGAATTCACTATCTTTTCTTCTCATGTAGTGCCAATGCAGTATTCACAATGACAATGGCTATTATAAATGTTCCAGCAGAGATCTCAATTGCAAAATATAACAGACTCTCCAAACATAAAACAGAAGCAAAACATTTACTCAGACACCAGAAAACCAAATCCCAACACTAAGAAACCGAATCCATCATAGCAGCATAGAAGTTAATATACCACAAGCCAGCAGAGAGCCACATCATCCTTTAGCCTGCCCACAAACCAACACTCACAAATCCAATGGTCTACCCGGGTGCATCCTCTCCTCCCACGATCTAGCTGCTCTGACTCCCAGCTTCAGTGGGCTCTGCTCCACCCTTCAGCAAGCTCCTTCCACCACAAGGCCCATGTGATTACATGCAGCCTTTTAAGGGGCAGAGAAAATCTTCAAATCAGGGAAGAAGATCTTCAAATTTCCATGACCATTATACCTCCCCATCTTTCCCCTCTTCCAAACTTTCCTATTTCTATCGAGGACACCACCATTCTCCCAGTTATTTGAGCCAGCAGCCTCATTGCTATCTCCATCTCATCACTCGCGTTTATTTATCCCATATATCCAATCTGTAGCCAAGTCACGTTATTTCTACTTTCACATCTTTCCACTCATTCATTTACCATCCTGATGCAGGATCTTATCACTTTCTGCCTGCACTATTGCAATAGCCTTCTGGTTGGTCTCCTTTCCTCAAGTCTCTCCTCACCCTAGCCCATCCTTCACTCAGTGGCCAAACCCATTTTATTGAAGGATAGATTTAAAGCATCTCATCTCTACTCATTAAATTCTACTAGTTCCCTGTTACCTCCAAAATCAAGTGTAAAATCTGTCTAGCTTTTATAGCTCTTAACAATCTGGCCACTTCTTACCTTACAGTCTTTTTACACTTGATTCTCCTCCACATGGTCTGTGACCCAGTGACACTGGCCTTGCTACTCTCCATGTCCAATGCTCCATCTCTGGACTTCATGCCTTTTTATTGACTGCCTCCTATGTCCGGAATGCTCTCAGTCTTCTCCATTCTTTGGCTTCCTTCAAGACGTAGTTCAAATTTCCCTTTCTCTTAGAAGACTTTCCCTCTAAGATTATCTACCATTTTCTCTGAATATATCTATATACATAGCTGACTGTCTGTTGTTTTCTCTATTAGAATGTAAGCCTCTTGAAGGCAGAAATAATGTTTTTTTCCCTTCTTGTTACCCCCAGTGTTTAGCACAGTTTAGCACAGAATAAAGGCTGAACAAATTGTTGATTGATTTGAATGCTCCTTTCCCTGCTGGAACTTTAATACCACCTGGAGTTTTCATCTGCCATGAAACAAACCCTTTTATGTGTTACCTCCCCCAATTATCGTGTCAGTACCTTGAAAGTAGGAATTATCTCAGTTGTCTATTTGTATCCCCAGAGCTAAGTACCTAATATTTTCCCATTCCATTCCATATGACCATAATGGAATATTATTAGCTATAACACATAATGAACATGAGGAATTTACAGAAACATGGGAAGACTTGTATGAAATGATGAAGAATGAAATAAGCAGAATCAGTAAAGCAATATAGACAGTGATTACAATAGTGTTCATAAAAACATAACAGGCATCCGAGCAGATTAATCACAATAATAAATCCTGGTATCAGAGAATCAGTGGAGAAACAGAAACATACTTTCCTCCTCTTCGTAAAGAGGATTGGGATTACGATGCTGAATGTGTGACTGTGATTAAGGAGGTTCAGGACTCGTGTGAACAGAACACTCGGCACTTCAAAAGATCCAATATAGTTTATTTAGAATATAGGCAAATAGGAAGGAATCCAGAGATAACAGAGTAAAGGCTTAGGAACAGTAAAATAAGAGCAACTATGATTTATATATATATATATACACACACATACATATCCACGATCATCACTGATGTGGGGAAGCACCAACACCTGACCACACAAGTTGGGGAATCCTGGGTACAGCCATCAGGGTTCCGCTCAGGAGGGTCCCAGGCAGGACGTCTCCTCCATGCGTGAGATTCCAATTTGGGGTCTGAATCTTACAGTTTAAGTAGTGCTGAGAACAAAGAAGGCATACCACCAGGTGTTTTTTAGTAAGCATCATCTTGTGTGAGGCTGGGGAGGGAGGCCAAGCCCTCCTTCCCCCCCTCCGCCCCCCCAAGAACAATGTTTCCTTGGAATGGCTAGTTCCAGGAGCTGGGCAGTTAACCATATCTCTTCTCAAGGTCCTGGCCAGGGTCCCAGGAGAAGAGAAGCCCCTCATGTTCCCAGGATTTTCTGTTCCAAAACAACTCAGGGTCTTACTGAGAAAGGTCTTATTGAGTTAAGGCCTTGGTTTGCATAATCTTATTCCTTACAGAGGGGCTTCCCTTGCCCCTTCGGAGACATACATCTTCAGATGAGAACCAACTGGTATCACCTGCTTGCTGCAGAGACTTCAAGTATACCTCACTCTTCACACTTGAGGCAAATACTGATTCTGCAAAGCCTTGGGAGGAGAAAAACTGGAAGCATCCTGCTTTCTGCCTGAGGTGGCCCCTAGGTTAGGATCTCCAAGGGCTACTGAGTTTCTAGCCTAAGTATTTTCCATGTCCTTCATTGTAGAGGCCATCACACTGGCACACCCAGCACAGCTGCTAGCACAGGTTCTTAGATCTGCTTTACTATGAAAGATAGCTGTTCAAGGGGTCAACAATCTTTTTTTTTTTTTACTTTATATATGTTTTAAAGTTTGTATTTTATTTTATTTTTTAATTAACTTTTGTTTATTTTTAGTTTACATCATTCATTTCCACAAGATTTTGAGTTACAAATTTTCTCCCCATCTTTCTCCACCCACCACCCCAAAACAGCGATCCCACTATGTATCCCCAACCCCAATCATCTCTCTCCTATATCCTCCCCCATCACCCCACTGACTTTCTGGTAGGACAAGACGGATCTCCATACGCCAGTGCCTGTATATCTTAATTCCCAGTTGCACATAAATAATAATAACATGTATATATATATATATGTATATTTGCATATATATATTTTAAACATTTGATTTTAAAACTTTAAAATCCAGATTCTTTCCCTTCCTCCCTCATCACCCACCTCCACTGGAAAGACCAGCACTTCAATACAGGCCGTACATGTGTAGTTCTGCAAAACATCTCGACGGTGGACATATTGTGAAAGACTGACTGTATTTGCCTCCATCCTATCCTGCCCCCCACTTGTTCTATTCTCTGCTTTGTCCCTGTCCCTTTACAGAAGTGCATGCTTCTCACAGCCCTCCCCCCAACCTGCCCTCCCCTCCATCATCCCTCCTCTCATCCCCTTCCTCCCTACTCTCCTGTAGGGCAAGATACCCAACTTAGAGTGTATGTCATTTCCTCCCTAAGCCAAATTCAATGAGAATGAGGTTGACCCCTTCCCTTTTGCCTTCCTGCTCTTCCCCTCCATTGTAACAGTTATCCCTTGCCTCTTCTACATGAGAAAATTCACCCCATTCTGTCTCTCCCCAGCTCCTCTCATTATATTCCTCTCCCATCTCTCAGTTTCACCTTTTAAATATCATCTGTTCCTATTCAATTGATCCTGTGCCCTCTATCTATGTACACATATATACAGACACTCACATATGTATTCATACGCATATATACCCTCCTATATAGACATATATGTATATATACATACATACATACATGTATACACGTTTATATTCCCTTCAACTATCCTCATACTGAGAAAAGTCTTATGAATTACAATTATCGTTTTTCCACATAGGAGTATAAATAGTTCAACTTTGATAAGTTCCTTATGATTTCTTTTCCGTGTTTACCTTCTCATACTTCTTGTATTTGAATGTCAAACTTTTTATTCTGTTCTGGTTTTTTTCATCAAGAATGCTTGAAAGTCCTTCACCTCATTGAATGACCATATTTTCCCCTGAAACATAATACTCAGTTTTGCTGGGTAGGTGATTCTTGGGTTTAATCCTAGCTCCCTTGATCTCTGGAGTATCATATTCCAGGCCTATTTTGATCCCTTACTGTAGAAGCTGCTAGATCCTAGGTTATCCTGATTGTGTTTCCACAGTATTTTCCAGGTCAATGTTTTTTTTCAAAGAGATATTTCACATTGCCTTCTTTTTTTTCATTTGTTTCAGTCTGTTTTATAGTATCTTGATTTCTTATAGTTGTTAGCTTCTGTTTGCTCCAATCTAATTCTGAAGGAATTATTCTCTTCAGTGAGCTTTTAAGATTCTTTTTCCATGTGGCAAATTTGGCTTTTTAAAGCATTCTTCTCCTCATTGGCTTTTTGGGCCTCTTTTGCTATTTGAGTTAGTCTATTTTTTAAAGTGTTATTTTCTTCAGTCAGGTTGTTGACTCTTTTCATGATTTTCTTGCATCATTCTCATTTCTCTTCCCAATTTTTCCTCCACTTCGATTATTTGGTTTTCAAAATCCTTCTTAAGCTCCTCTATGGCCTGTGACTAATTCATATTTTCCTTGGAAGCTTTTGGTGCAGGAGTTCTGACTGTGTTGTCTTCCTCCCTTTCCATGCTTTGATCCTTTTTGTCCCCAAAAAAGGAATCTGAAGTTGGATTGCTGTGCTTGCTTTGCTTTCTTTGCCTGCTCATGTTGCCAGTCAATTAACTGGACTTTTGAGCTCTTTGCCACAGTAGAACTCTGCTTCCAGAGGGGAGAGCTTTGTCCCAAATCTCTGGGGTTTTTGCAGTTGCCAGAAGTATTAGCAGGCCACTGTCTCTATATCCCCCACCAGCTTTGGCTCACTGGTCAAATACCTCAGGACCACCACCCAAGACTATGATCCCAATCCAGGCAGGTTAAGACAAGAGCACTTAGTCTCTGAATGGTCAGTTGGCCCCTCTGCAATCTGCAGGCACCACATGGACGTCACTGCACAGTTGCCACTTCTGCCACTTCTGGCTCTAGGGGCAGGGGGCTGGACCTGCTCCTCTATCCCCCCAAATTCAGCCAAGTTCCACTGACCTTTCACTTTGTCTTTGGCATTTATGGGTTGATAATTCTGGAAACTACCACAGCTGCCAATGCTCCACTCTCCTGAATGCTCCAGCATGGCTGGTTGGGCTGCTCTGGGGCTAAAACGTTGGATTCATACCGGGCTGTGCTTGGCTTCCAGCGTGCTGCCATGAACCCTTCCTTTCCGCTTGCCAGGCTGCCTTCAGTGGGAGATTTGTTTTTTGTCACTTTGTTCTAGAGCTCTAAAATTTGTTTCAAGTCATGTTTTACAGGTATTTAAGGTGTTTATTGGGGGAGTCATGGGGTTTTCCTGGTTCTATGCCATCATCTTGACCTCATCCCTCCAACAATCTTTTTAATTACATTAATTAGTCCTGGAGAAAAGTCAGTGCCCTGAACTTCAGAGAAAATTCAAACAAAGAAAATAGAGAAAATACAAACAGAGAAATAAAGACCAACAGATATTATAAAGATCAACAGATAGGGCTTCTAACTGCCTGGTAAATTAGCACAGATCAACAGATAGATCCAACTGTCTGACCAAGGCAATACATACATAATTGCCAGAGAGAGAAGCACCAACATCTGGGTTTTTAAAAGCCAGATGGCTTTCCTGAGTCTCATCTGGTCAAATCACAAGAACACTCTTCCAATAAGTGAGTCTGTAATGGTAATGGAATTTGGATCCCACAGTGGGATGGACTTGTTGACGTGATGAGAAGGGGCTGAAATGGGACAAGCTGGAGCTGTGTATAGGGAAAAGCCCAGGAACTTTTGGGAGCACCATCATAGAGGGAGAGAGAGGGAGAGACAGAGAGAGAGAGAGAGAGACAGAGAGAGAGAGACAGAGACAGAGAGAGAGAGACAGAGACAGAGAGAGACAGAGAGAGACAGAGAGACAGAGAAAGAGAGAAAGAGAGAGAGACAGAGACAGAGAGAGAGAGACAGAGAGGCAGAGAGAGAGAGAGAGAGAGAGAGAGAGAGAGAGAGAGAGAGAGAGAGAGAAAGCTTCCTTGAATGAGGATACTGAGAGAGAGAATTGCCAGGGGCCAGAGTTGCTAAGAAAGAGAGAACTGCCAGCCAGAACTGCCCAGGACTTCTGAGAACTACCACCTGGAGCTGCCAAGAACTGAGGAGTCATGAGAGTCAGTATTTTTTCTGTCTGTTTTGATGTTACTTTGTCAGATTCATTTGTTGATAAAGACCTCAGACCTTGTTGGGCCTAGGTTGATTCCATAGGCAGAAGGTGAATTGATGAGAATGCTGGCAATGCTTGTGGATGTTATTGTGGCTTTGTTAAGCTTTGTCTTCCCAGGAATAGAAACTGTGGAAAGGGGACCTATGGAAGCTGAGAATCTCATGAAAGATGAGAATCTGCCTTGAGTTAAAGTGAAAAGACCCCTTTTTAGGTACTTAATGTTGACTGTTGGTATGGTAACCTATTTGTGCCCTAGGGGTAGATGGACTTTGTGCCTTTCCATTGCCCCTTGAGAAGGTGCTTGGTGATGACTGATGATATTGTACCTAGGGGTGGAAAACTTTTGGCCTTTGTACTTTGTGACTGACCAAATGAATGTGCTTTGTTTATGATTGTAAACTAATCTCCAATTGAGAAGAGAGAAGACTTTGTGATTAACTAAATGAATGTACTACCCAGGGGTGGTGACTGATGATATTGTACCTAGGGGTGGAAAACTTTTGGCCTTTGTACTTTGTGACTGACTTGAGGACTTACTAAATGATTGAGTTACTCTGTATTTTGATCTTCTGTGAATGTTTTGCCTTAATTTGTTACTGAATAAATGGGGAGATTACTATGCTTGTAATCTTAAAAGTTGTTCACAGCAGTCCTCTGAAAAGCTGCTCATGCTTGGTGTTACAGAGCCCCAAAGCAAAATGCTAACCTCAGAGTATATATACACTTCTTAGAGCCAGAAGGCATCACAAGCCTCCTAACTCAGTTCCTAAATAGAAATTAACAAAAGTTGTGAAAGTTTTCTTACAAGCAAGTGTCCCCTAAGCAAGCTTCCCTTAATGGGCTCTATGTGAGGCTGATTGATTAATAGAGAAGATCTTATATCCCATTAACATTATATCCCCCTACCTAACAAAAATAGCAGACATTGATTTAGTCCATGATAAAATTAGTAATTAGGGGCAGCTAGGTGATGCAGTGAATACAGCACCAGTCCTGGAGTCAAGAGGACCTAAGTTCAAATGTGGCCTCAGATACTTAACATTTATTAGCCACGTGACCTTGGGCAAGTCACTTTAACCCCAATCGCCCCTCCAAAAAGCAAAAAATTAAAAATTAAAAAAAAGTAATCGACTCAAGGTGCCAAGGTACAGAAGCAAAAGACA
>JAQQSW010000272.1:18737-38629 GCA_028646575.1 Pseudocheirus occidentalis
GTATTTAAAGCTATACAATCAAATGCAACTGGGAAATAATACATTCAGGGATGGGGGCAGGGAGCCCCTCCCTGCCCTGCTAGAAAGCTAGAGGGGTGTTGGAGGAGGGCATAAAAGGGAACAGATTGTGGGAGGGGTCTTACAGTGGGATCAATGTTCTGGGCTGGGGGGTAGGGGCAAAAAGGGGAGAAAATCTGTAACTCAAAACATTGTAGAAATGAATGATGTAACCAAGAAAATAAATTAAAATAAAAAAACTAAAAAAAAAAGAAAGAAGTACTTTTTCTCATTTCTCCTTGAAGATCAAACTTAGTCGTTCTGGTTCTGCAGGATTGAGTTCTTCTTTGTTGTTTTCCTTTGCTTTGTGTTATTGTAATCATTATGTATATTGTTTTTCTGGTTCTGCCCACTTTAATCTTAATTCCTGGCTTCCCTTAGTCTCAATTAAAATTCCAGCTTCTGCAAGAAGCCCTTTGGACATCCCTTTAATGCTAGTGTTGTCTCTGAGACTGCCTTCCATCTAACATAAATATATGACATATATATGTATAACATATATGCAAAGCATAACTTTTATGTATGTAGTTGCTTTGCTGTTGTCTCTAAGTGGACCAGCACCTACAACAGTGCCTGACCCAGGCTTAGTAAATGCTTGCTGACTGACTCCCTAACTGTATAATTTCATATGGTGTCCCATGTGTAGTAGAGATAGCTTCTATACCAGTGGTTCTCAACCTTCCTAGTGCCGCGACCCTTTAATACAGTTCCTCATGTTGTGGTGACCCCCCAACCATAAAGTTATTTTCATTGCTACTTCCTAACTGTAATTTTGCTACTGTTATGAATTGTAATGTAAATATCTGACATGCAGGATGTATTTTCATTGTTACAAACTGAACATAACCCACGGGTTGAGACTGCTGATCTATACTATACAGACTAAAGTAGTTCTTTGTCTAATGAAATCAAATTCTCTTTGGGACTTAATTGGTGTAGGGGACTCAGAGTCAAACCGCTATAACTTTCTAGTCACCTAAGGTGTAAATAGCCCAAGGAGTCAGGGTCTCCTAAGACTTGAAATCCCTTTCTGACTAGACATGACACCTTAGAATATGAAGGCGAGGTGAGCTGTGCCCAGCTGAACCAATGCTCTATCTTTGCTGAGTGTCCTTTCCATGCTATTGTTAAGTTGCTTGAAATGATTAAAGAAGGGGAAAAAGTGATATGGAGGAAAAGAAATCACCACTAATTGGATGACTGATACCCTGTAACAACCTCACATCTGTCCATATACTGTGAGTTCTTTCAGTGGTACAGGAAGGGGACACTCACTGTCACAGTAGCATTAGACCAAGAAACGCTTAGGGATATTATTCCCTTACTTTTGCAGACAGATGAGAATACATGTATTCTTTACAGAGGAGCAACTTGTGGACTTAGTAGCATCACAGGGGAAAGGGGTCATTCTAATAGGGATAGGTACCAAAAGATACCATCGGATGTATGATCTCTGACCCAGAGTTAGGAAAAAGTGTTGATTTTCAATGAGAGTCTGAGGACTATAAGAGAAATGTGAACCTCTTTGGTATTAAAAGAGCCTTGAGCTTCTCCTATTGATTTTGGGGGGAAGTGGTTGAGATTTTCTCCACAGTGGCTCCAGAGGACAAGCAGGTTCTTACCAAAATGAGTCACCAGAAAAACAGTTAGTGAAGGTATAGTTGAATGGGAACAATGCAGAGCTCCTCATGGAGACAGAGCTCTGTTTGTTTGGGGATCACAAGAAGACTTTTGCAGTCAGTTTTCAGTTTGAGGTTCCAGATGGGGAGTATCCTTAAGCCCTTTTTAGGTGGTTGAGATGGGAAGTTGTTCATACCTGGCCTCATAAAGGTCAATTCCCTCTCCAGGGTAGATTGTTTGGTTGTTTGGATCTATGACAGTCCTTCATAACCTTTTGACCGCTATGACCAGTCTGGACACCAGGAGCAATTAATTCTCACCTTCTGGGCAGAGTTCCACTTAATTGGTATCAGGTTCTAGTTATGGACTCCCCTAACAGATCACGTGAAGACCAGCTGGTGAAATTTGAGGAAAGCAGAACAACCTCAACAGTAGTTTGACCAGATTCAGTTCTTGGAACAAATATAAGAAGGGAAAAGGGAAGGGAACAATCATTTATCAGGTACCTACTATGTGCCAGGTACTGCACTAAGGTGCTTCGGAATGGCACGATGCCCACTAACTACTTCATTTAGTGTATGAGGGTAATGACATCCTATCCCATGAATAACTGTGGCTATGGCATCTGAAACATGAGACTGATGAAGAAATGATCAGCTGCCAATTTGCTCGGGTATTAGTAAAACTACTGGGGAGAAATCAGGAGCAGTAGTGGTATTAGAATAGTCCTATTAGTTAGGCAATAGACACATTATTGGGCAGCCAGGTGGCGCCATAGTGCACAGAGTGCCAGGACTGGAGGCAGAAAGACTACTCTTCCTGAGTGCAAATCTGGCCCCACACTTACTAGTTGTGTGACCCTGGGCAAGTCACTTCCCTCAATTTCTTCATCTGTAAAATGAGTTGAAAAGGAAATGGCAGAGCACTCCAGTATCTGCCAAGGAAACCAGAATCGGATACAACTGAAAAATTACTGAACAACAAAGATGTATTATCATTCCCTTACACCTCAATTTGTCTCTGCTAACTCTTCCACTCATTTGTAGAGACTCGCAGATTCACATTTATTATATAAACACAGCAAAATGTTTCCTCTTTGTCATAATCAGCTTCAGCTGTTGTCTTGGTCTTCTAACTTGATATTCCATACTGGAAGAAGACAAGGGCCTCATTAATCAACAACTTAAATCATACCTGGGTACTGAAGGAAAGCCTCGGAAATCTTAAAAGTTAATAAGAGCTTAGCCTACCATAGGCAAAAAGCCAGTGACTAAGTTTTGCTTTGTTTATTAGTCAGCAGAGGGCAGTTGAGAACCAGCTGAGACACACTTTGATTGACAGACATTTCCGTTCAGGGACATTTACTCCTTCAAGCAGGGAAGACATTGGAACAGGATATAATAAAACAAAAACAGGAACATCAATAATTCTAGAAATTAGAAAGTTTAAAGAGACAGAAGAATGGGTTTTAAACTGTCCATTCCAGGAAGCGGATCAAAGGAGAGAGATCCAAAGAACAGATCAGGTTTTATTTAGCATAAGCAGAACTCTGAATATACAAAGTGGATGTCCCCTCAGTACCAACATTCAGTGCAGCAAAATGAGAGACATTTAAAAAATGTTATTTTAAAATGCACATATATTTAAAGCCAGAAAATTGCTTTCTCTGCTCACTGAATTTGGGATCCGAAGAGTTGGGTTTGAATCTTGCCCTTGCCAATTACTTGCCAATATCTTAGTTGGCAAGTCACTTAATCACTCAGCTTTATTTTTCTTATCTGTCTTATCACATGAAAGTCAGAAGAAGTACGAGAAGGACACTCTCGAGGTCTCTCTGAAGAACTTTGGTATTGATTCCATGACATGGGAGACATTGGCACAGGATGGCCAGCATGCTGTACCCTCGTCAAAGAAGGTTCTGATCTCTACAGGTAAAACAGAATTGAAGTAGCTCAAATGAAACTCAAGATGTTTCCACGGAAATTTTCACATGAACTATTTGTGCCCAATCTGGGGTAGAACACTCTGAGTACCGGCTGGTCTGATTAGTCTCAGTTAAACACACTGTAACTGGACTCTAATATAGCAGCATCATTTTGGTCCTCTTCGAGAATGAAGGACACCAACCAACCGACCGACCAACCAGCCAATCCCATCTACAATAATATCTTCTTGGCCTCCTTTATTGGTGAAGTAAAATTGAATTGACCCAGAGAGGTTATCCATGAAACATACTCAGAGTTGCTATTTCTGATTTTGGTTGGTCATGTAGGAACTTTGGGGATGGGTTCTGACCATGTGTAACTCAAGGTTAAAAACTTATACTCTGAGACAGTGAAGGATTTTTCATCGGCTGAGATTATTGGTTGCAGAGCAGGAAAAGCTAATGATTCATTAAGTGTAAAAAATGGACCAACCACCCCCTCAGCATCTCTTTTCTTTTTTCAAAGGAATTTCACCCTCTTCTGTCATAACCATATGACTATTTCAGGTTATTCTGGAGAATTAAGTGGTGGGAGGAGTGACTACACTGACTCCCCACCTCAGCCTCCACATGACAAGTGTATGGAGGCTAATGCACACTTTCTGCTTAGGCAAGCCCAAGCTGTGGTTTAGGCTTCCTCTTTGGGGTTTATTTTCTGCTCTTAGATGAGCAAGCACCTTTCCTGAAATGAATGCATGCAAGTGTGTGAGTCTGAGAGGCTTGGAATTGAATGGAGGCAAGGGAGGAATTCCCCTGCAACAACTCCACCACCCTTGGAAAAGCTAGCCATGGCTAAGAGTATTGATTCAAGCCTGACTGTTTTACGAGCATACACATACCAAGAGTTGTTTGGACAGTGCAGAGTTGAGTAAAATGTAAAATGCCTTTTTAGAAGTCTTCAAAGTTGCATTATATTTTGATGATGTTTAAGTATTGGCCTCCTACATAATTGTTACAGTAGCTTTAAGATAAGTTACTGTTTTATTGTTTTTTTTAATTGTTTTATTAGTTTTTTTTTTAATTTGTTTCTTTGTGTGGTTTGATCAGTTGTGCCCTTGTGTGTGTCCTATATATGACATTCCTTTTGTATACAGGAATAAGTTACCTGCCTCACAGGAATTAGGATACGAATAATTATTGGACCTGTAATTTCCTTGGTATCAGAGGAAACTCTGATGAGGAAGCTCCCTCTACCAATTCCATTTGGCACTTTCTCTGAAAGCTTTTTCTTTAAGTGTTGTCTGTAGCATTGAGATACTAGGTAACTTAAGTGGACTCAAGAAACCTGTAAGTGTCAGAGGCAAGACTTGAGCCCAGGTCTTGATACCAACAACAGTTGTCTATCCACTGTAATGCTGCTTTTCTTGCCTGTCTCATGCCACAATCAAATTATACATTGACTACCTTTTCACTCGGCCTTTTTTGGGGAAGCCTCAGATGAGAACCATAACCTAACTGTAACTTGGCTCCCACTCAAGATGTTACATCTGCCTTCATACGTAGATTATAAAATAGGGCTGCCCATTCCCCACCCTATTTTTGTAGGAACTGGTTATATAAGCTATAAATAAAATCTTCCCTGGGGCACCAGGGTATGAGTATGAGAACAGAGAGCCTCAACGCCTCTCATTAAAAGTCAGACTCCCTATGACAGAACCTTATCCAAATTACACATTAGGATACAGATCAGGGAGTGAGAAGGTACTGCAACTCCTGTAGGCCTAGCCATGGTTTCTCAAGGTTAGACTGAGCTGTTCTCCTGGCACTTTGCCTAGGCCTTCTTTGTCCTGCTTTGTAGCTGTAAAATACAGGGTTGGACTTAGAGATCTTTCAAGTTCTTGCTAGTTTCAAATCTTTGAGTCTATGTGAAATATCATACTCATTTGTATAAATGTCACATCCCTCTTTATTACCACGATAGCTCCTGGAGGGCAGGGACGATGGCACCTTTCATCTTGCTGTCTCAACTCTCTAACAAAATGTCTCTCTATAGCAAAATATAGCAAGTGCTTAACAGATGTTTGCTGAATGGAATTAAAATTGTTAATACAATATAAATGGGACATATTATCAATTCAGTTCTTCATGCTTCATTTATCTAAGGATACATCAATTAATTTGCCAAGCTCTATTAAAGGAAAGGGGAGAGGATCAATCTATTTTTTAGGACATCGTTGGAAGCAATTCTACAACCTCCCTTGCTGATCTATTAGACTACATTTCTTTAAGCAATCCTCCCCACTAAAGGTCTTTCCTTATATCCAAGCTATATCTCTTATGCTCTACCTGGGGGGAACTAAGCTGAACTTCAGTCCACAGTGTGACTGAGAAGAAGAATTTGTCTCTCGTCGGTCCACAGCATTTTCGCTGGATTGTGGTAGTTAGAGTCAAAAAATAAAAGATTTTAGAGCATCTAACACAGTTTGAACTGACTCAGAGCCAGGTTGTTAAATTTTTATTAAGAGCAAATCAGGGCTTGGTGTATTGTTTCACTCATTGTCAAGACTTATGAAAAAGATGGAGAAAAGAATAATGCAGATTAAATTGAAAAATATGTAGAGGGTACATTTTCCCCTCTGGGAAGTTGGGTGTTAAATGTTTTTCAGCACCTCTTTGATATGCCATGCCCTCATTTTAGAAATGAAAAAGCTGAGGCCAAGGAGGGTTAAGTGTTGCTCAAGGTTACACAGAAAGTAAGACAAGATTCAAATTCCAACTCCAAACCCGGAACTCTTTTTATACCACCACACTAAGTCATGTGGAACCAATTTTCACACATCTTAAGCAAAAATCATGTCCTAATCTCACAAAAATCTGTACTGAAGTTCATGGGAAGCACAGGGCCAAAATTATAATGCAGACCTTGCAGCAGTATCCTGTGATACTGCTGATTAAATCTGAGTCTGAGTCATCTGGGTGTGGAAGCTGCTGGGTTACATTTTTGTGAATATAATAAACAGGCTGGCTAGAAGATCAGGACATCTACACTACAAATTTTATTTTTCCAAAAGATAAATTGAGAATGATGTTACCTTTGTGACAGATGTGAAGGGAAAATAAGTCTGGCATACCTCAGAATCAAAAAAGGTATAAGAATTAGAATGAAACAGGCACAAGTTAAGAGACCCGAAGAGACAGGAACACTTTTTTAGCAAGGAATGCAGTGGTTCCCGGCCTTCCTAATGCTGCGATCCTTTAATACAGTTCCTCATGTCGTAGTGACCCCCAACCATAAAATTATTTTCCTTGCTTCTTCATAGCTGTAGTTTTGCTACTGTTATGAATCGTAATATAAATGTCTGATATGCAGGATGTATTTTCATTGTTACAAACTGAACATAACCCACAGGGTGAGAACTGCTGGTCTAGAGCATTATCATTTGTGCTAAAGTCTCACAGAAAAGGTTAATGGAAAGGAAATAGCTTCTACAAAATCTCTCTCTTTCTGCATTTTAAATTTTCATTTAGAACTATGGAATTCTTTGTCCTCTCAGCAAGCCGGTTGTTCCAGGTACTAGCTGGATAGAATGGAAGAAAGCAGAACACAAGAGGCCAACACTTCCTGCCTTATTAGAAAAGCTGTAAGGTAGGTACTTGAAATTAGTGGTGATAGAAGCAGTAAGGGCTGGGCTTCCTGCCCCATAGGCTGGTCTAGTTTTCCCCTAAAAGACAGGCAAACCATTGGCAGACTTCATTGGCCCAGGGGACTAAGATTAGAGCCATTGACCTAGGTGTCCCCTGAGTACCTAGAGCAGCAGTTCTTAACCTGTGGGTTGTGACCTCTTTGGGGGTCGAATGACCCTTTCACAGGGGTCACAGGGGTTGCCTAAGACCATGGGAAAACACGCATTTCCCATGGTCTTAGGAACCGAGACATTGCTCCTCTATCTGTCTCCAGGCAGGTCTGCCCACATGCAGACATGCCCACATACTAGTATTAAAGGGTTGCGGCCTTAGGAAGGTTGAGAACCACTGACCTAGAGGATTAAAAACCAAGCCAACTTAATGAGAAACCCAGTCCACCTTTGGACATACACGATACCCCATTTTTGTGCAAGTCAACATACTCTTGTGACCAAACACATCTTTGTGATCTGACATTCATGTATGGAGCTGAAGGGGATTGCATCTACCTGAACCAGTCCTGCATCCTTGCTGAGTATCCTTTCCATGCCATTTCTTTATTCTTGAGCATTGGATAACTTATAAACGTCTTGTTTCATTCCAGTTCTGAGTTTGAACCGTCAGCTTGAGCTGAGTCAAGCAAGCCTGGTTTGAAACAAGTAGAGTTAGCTATCAGAATTGGAACAGTATGACCTAGTTACCGACTGAAGTAGGGAAAAGGCAACATGGACAAAGATGAGCATCCTCAGGAGATCAGATTGATAGGTACAGCAGCCTGGTGCCCTATGGTCACAAGATTTCTGGCTGCCTTATAGGAGAAGTCCACTCAATGGGACTGAGATGGGAGTGGAGGTGGGGGTGGGGGAAGAGGGTGTGACACTCATTCATAGGCTCAGCCCACTGGATGCTTTCTTGGTTAATATGGAAATAAAGATAGTACCAGAACCTGGATATTGTTATTAGTCCCTGAAAAGTTATATTGTCAGCATAAGGAAAATGAAAGGGGTGGCTAGGTGGCACAGTGAATAGAGCAGTGGCCCTGGAGTCAGGAGGACCTGCGTTCAGATCTGGCCTCAGACACTTGACACACTTACTAGCCGTGTGACCTTGGGCAAATCACTTAACCACAATTGCCCTGCCTTCCCTCCTCCAAAAAAAAAAGCAAAAATAAGGAAAATGAAAGTAAACTGCCTGCGTTTGGTGAGCAGAAAAAGAGTTCTTGATTGTTAAGGATCCGGGCCAGAGACAGACGGTCAATTAATAGTAAATAGCACAGGTAAAAGGGAGTGGGAGTAGGAAGTATGGTCTCTAACCCAAAGGACTGGCTAGAAAACATGTGGCATCATAATGAATCTAGGGAAGAGGATGGAATGAGTATAAGGAAGAGAATGAACACCCTGCTTTCCCTAGTAAGTGAGTTTCAGGCTTGCCTCTCGGAGAGGCAGGGGCAGTAACTTTCTTTCTCCACCGGGGAGTTAGAAGACTGACAGGCTTTGATCACCAAAGAAACATAGAAGTTACATGAGAAGGATAAATAACACCTCAACGAGTAATGGGAATAATGGTTCTTTAGGGTACGGTTGAATGAGACTGATACAGAACTCCTCTTGGAGTTCCTAGGGCTGGAGAATCTCAGGAAAACTTACTTTTGCAAAGCTAGTTATCAGTTAGAGACCTCCCCCAATAAGGACTGACCTTTGTTCAGTTGACTAAAATGGGGGTTGTTCATACCTGGCACCCAAAATATAAATTCCCTTTACAGCCGGTTCCCTAATAGTGATCAGCCGGGAAAAGGAGCAAAATAACTAGAGAAGGATCTGATAGACAGGAGGCCTATCTGCATCACCATGACCCCCTAGGACTATGACTGGGGAGAGCAGTTGGATCCTTCTTTTGAGCGAGGCCTCCGCTTGAGAGGCACCAGGCTTTAGCTCGGGCCTCCTCTACCGTACCACTCTACAATCCTGAGCAGAGTAGCTGGTGACGTTTGAATGGGAGACTGATCAGCCGCCGGTCTCTCTAGCAATGACAGTTATTAATGGAAATAGATCCTTCGAGACAGTGAGATAAGACCCAGCTAGAGGTGGAGGGAGACCTGATGACATTTTCTCCCAGAGAAAAATAGAGACATACGCAGTGGGCATAGCCTATTGCTTTTTTGGGGTGGGCAATTGGGGTTAAGTGACTTGTCCAAGGTCACGCAGCTAGTTAGTGTGTCAAGCGTCTGAGGTCGGATTTGAACTCGGGTCCTGCTGACTCCAGAACCGGTGCTCTACTCACTGCCCCACCTAGCCGCCCCATGCATAGCATATTTCTAATAAGAATTGATATAAGGACTATTATCCAGGCAGGATATGATTGGAAACAGAGGAGGGCTCTTCAGGCAACACAATAAAGGGATGAATAAGTGAGTACATCAATTAATAACTCTTTATTGCATGCTTTCTACAGACCAAGAGCCGGGCGAGGTTCTAGAGATACAACAAATAACCCCTATTGTATTACTGCCTGTAAAGAATGGGAGATAGGTAGCCTAAGCACACTGCTGGTACGTATGAAATAGAAGAAGGCATATAGGAAGGCCTACAGCACATGGAGCAGACCTTCCATGGAGGATCTGCGGGAGAACGTGGATAAGAATCAAACAGGAGAAGAAGGTTCCATGGGGTGTGATGGGCACTAATGGAATGATGAGTTCACAGGTCCACTGAAGTGTTAAAGTCTAAAATGATGCACAAGAAATGAATAATGTTACTAGGTTTTGCGCACACCCCAATCATGATGTCACCAGTGTGGGAGATTCCAGGAACCTGCTTCTCCAAGGAGACGCTCTTCATTCTCCTACTGCATAGGTGGAAGAAGTTTTCCTCTTTCCATTGCTTGAGTGGCCAGAACTGGTTGCATCTTTAAAACTTCCAGACTGGGATAGGCTTGGTCTCTGTTTCCAGCAGCGTCCAGGGGGTAAATAAAAGTCTCTTGTCCACTTGTAGCATAGGCACCATGCATTAAACTGGATGTTGGGGAAGGTTACCATCTTCCTTTCTCTTTTAGGCTTTGTATTCTCAAGAACTGGGCTAAGGTTTTGGTTCTGTTTTATTTGTCATTTTCGTTCCCTGGACATGGGCGCTTGAGCCATGGTAACTTTGGAGGAAGGATTCCAGGTAGGAGGTTGCTGCCAGTGCAATAGGAAAGTCCTGAGAAGCCAAAGTGCTGGGACTCAAGCCCTGGGGAATTTTGGGCTTGGAAACTGGTGGGTCTATGCTGTAGAGCTAAGCTATGAAACAAGTCCTATCACTTCTTCAGAAGCTGAGTTGGTACAATAGAGGAGATTATGCCTCCTAGGTATGTGTAGGTAGGGGAAGATTTTGGTATGTTTGGTTGTTTTTGGGATTTTTTTTTGCTATATACCTGTGAAGTAAATATTCTTTGGTAAAACCTGATCTGATTTCTTGTGGGTTTTTTTTGTTTGTTTTTTGCTTTTTGAAGGGGAGAAAGTAGGGCAATTGGGATTAAGTGACTTGCCCAAGGTCACACAGCTAATGTTAGGTGTCTGAGGACAGATTTGAACTCAGGTCCTCCTGACTCTAGGGCTGGCACTCTATTCACTGCTCCACCTAGCTGCCCCTGATTTGTTGTTAAATGGAACTGGAGTACAGGAGACCCTCTAAAATTGGGAGAACATAATCTTTGAGGGCTTGAATCCCCTTTCAGCATGTCAGAGAACCCTGGAGAAGGGGCAAAATGTAACTCAACTGACCTTCTAACAGTGGTGATCATAGTTATCATAGAATAATAAAGGTAAAAAAAATCCCCAAGGTTTTATGGGGGACAAGATTATTATTGAGTGGGTATATGGACCTGTATTCCATTTTGCAAATGTGTGCCGTTGGTTAAGTAGGTGAGAGTATGAATGGTTTTTAACAAATCCATCACTGCTTCTAAGAAAGAAAAAAAAAAGACATACACCTTTATCAAGGCGGAATTAAATTTAGAACTTTAAAGCAGATTTTCATTATTTCAGGAATATCTCTAATATTACCTTACATTCAAACTCCCTTCTCAGGTCTCTTGCTGTCTGCTGGATTAGGCAAATTTGGGGTGAAAGAGAAATGTGTAAAACCTGGCTTGAAGTTTAACTTCAAAAAAGCCTAAAATCTTGCTTACTGGTCCCCTCCTTTCCTAGAAAATAGAGGGAGAAGAAATGGAAGCAGTGGCAGATTTTATATTCTTGGGCTCAAAAATCACTGCAGATGGTGAATGCAGTCATGCAATCAAAAGACTCTTGTTCTTTGGAAGCAAAACTCTGACAAATCTTGATAACATGCTAACAGAGACCTCACCTTGTTGACAAAGATCTGTATAGTAAAAATTTTGGTTTTTCCAGTTGTAATGCATGGTTGTGAAAGTTGGACTGTCAGGAAAGTTGAGTGCCACAGAGTCAATGTTTTACAGTTGTGGTGCTGGAGAAGACTTTTGAGAGTCCCTTGAATAGCAAGGAGATCAAATCAGTCAATACTTAAAGAAATTAATTCAGGGTATATACACTGGAAGGTCAAAAACTGAAACTGAGGTCCATCTTACAAAATTCATGGCTGTAAGTCTACCAGCGCCCAGGGAGGGACCAAGGGAATGATCTGAGCAAGAGTGACAGCTGTAGGGCACTGTGGGAGCCATGGCAGGGCAGGCTTTTAGAAAGTTTCTTTTGCTCCTTGACCGAGTTTTGGTTGAAACTAGTGCAGCTAAGATTGTTGCCAAAAATATGCTTCCGAAAAAACCTCAAGGGGGCAGTTAGGTGGTGCAGTGAATAGAGCACTGGCCCTGGAGTCAGGAGGCCTTGAGTTCAAATCCCACCTCAGACACTTAAGACTAGCCGTGTGACCTTGGGCAAGTCACTTAACCCCAATTGCCCTCCAAAAAAAAGCAAAAAAAAAAGAAACCTCAAGGAAAAGTATTATAAGCAACCATAGCAGCTGTTGGATCAGGATCTAAAGGAAAGAGTAGATAAATTCAACCAGTTAGTGTGAAAGTTGGAGATAAAGTTCTTCCAGAATATGGTGGGACCAAAGTAGTTAATAGAAGACAAGGACTATTTCTTATTTAGAGATAGTGACATTCTAGGGAAATATGAGGACTGAAATCACTAATGAAGTGGCATCATGAAAACTGCCTATTCTGCTGAAGTTCTGAAATCTTTTGTTTCATCATGTAAATAATTTCCAGTTCTCTTGTTTTATAATAAATGGGTATCTTGTGTCTTTAAAATCCAGTTTCTCTGTATCAATATGAACATTTCCAAATAAAAATGGAAAAACTGAAGTTGAAGCTTAAATACTTTGGCCACATAATGAGAAGACAGGACTCATTGGAAAAGACCCTGAAGTTGGGAAAGATTGAAGGCAAAAGGGAAAGGGCATAACAGAGGATGAGGCAGATAGACAGTGTCATGGAAACAATGAACAAGAACTTGGACAGACTTTGAGAGAGAGTGAAGAATAAAAGGGTCACAATTGAGTAATTGAACAACAGAGTCTTTCTTCCAAACCAGTTCTCTTTCCCAATTTGTCTATTTTTGAACATGACATCATCCAGTCAAGAGGCTCAAAAAACCTTGGAATTCTTTATCAACACATTTATTGAGCAGAGTATAGTGGGGAAGAAATATAAGACAAGATCCTTGCCATCTAGGAGCCTGTCGTCTAGTTGGGAAAAGAAAGTGCATTTTCACGCACACATGAAAATACGTAAGTGCCACAAAACGCCAGGAACCAGTTGTCACCCGATGCAAATTGGCATAGCTTATTCCAGGAAGGCTAGGATGGCAGATATATTTGGGTGTATAATGTGAGTCATTATTGACTCCTTTATTCCCTATGCCCAATCAGTTACCTAACTTCCAAAAAAGTCATTCACCTAACATTTATTGAGTCACTATCAAGTATAAAGAATTGGAATTAGGTATATGAGGGTTGGGATACAGAGTAGAATAAGACACAGTCCCTCCTCTCAAGGATTTTATATTCTAATAGTAGGATGTATATCTATGATTCTTTGACGAAGTCTAGAACAGTGGTTCTCAACCTTCCTAATGCTGTGACCCTTTAATACAGTTCCTCATGTTGAGGTGACCCCCCCCAACCATTAAATTATTTTTGTTGCTACTTCATAACTGTAATTTTGCTACTGTTATGAATCGTAATGTAAATATTTGCTATGCAGGATGTATTTAAATTGAACGTAACCCACAGGTTGAGAACTGCTGGTGTAGAACAACAATGTTCAACAATGAGTTGAACTTGGATTCTGGAGAGTAGTTGGAAGAGCACTTGAAAATGCTTGCCTTGATGTTGAAATCATCATGATCTAAATGTGACATGGATATTTGAGGATATCGCACCACATTGCCTCATGTGATCCTTTATCTCCCCATTCTACCTCCAGTTCTGCCTCCTGCCCCTCTTGTCTAAACTGCTGTGCATTCTCATCTGTTCCACTCTTATGCCCATCTTGTAGAACACCCTCCAACCAATAAGAGCCTTCGCTTGATGACATTACCACGCTGTAGGCACATGTCCAACCAAAGCATTGTCAAGGCAGATATCATCTGTCTGTGAAGTATGGTCTTGACCCCAGGTGTTTGTGGGAAATGAAGTTCTACAGACATTTCTTCTACATGCCAACTATCAAATGGAAATTCACTGAAATCATTAGTTCATTTTAGCTGATCTCTAGATCATAAATCTAGATATAAAGACAGGATAAAGGATCTCTAGAACCTTTATCCTTAAAAATGTGTACTTCTTAAATGATAAGCACTATTTTTTTGCTTTTTGAAGGGGGGACAGCAGGGCAATAGGGTTTAAGTGACTTGTCCAAGGTCGCATGTTAGGTGTCTGAGGCTGGATTTGAACTCAGGTTCTCCTGACTCCAGGACTGGTGCTCTATTCACTGCACCACCTAGCCAACCCCCTCCCCTCCCAGACAATAAGCATTTTGAACCCTGTTTTAACTCCTGGCTTTGTTGCTTATTAGCTATGTGACTTCAGATAAGTCTCTGAACCTAATTACTTATTTGTCAAATGGATACTATCCTACCTCATAAAGCTGTTATGAAGATTAAATGTACAAAAATGCATTGCAACCGTATCTAGACACAAATATAGCAGCTTGTATGAACGTTATCATGACCGTGTTAAAAGTAGCACTGGGAAGAAACTTAGAGAGAAGCCCTTTCCAAAGTCCAACTCTGCCAGTTACATTGTGCCACAGAAATTTCTTAAAGTCTATGTTTGCTGTAACCAGAGACTCCTGAAGGAAATACAAAGTACGGATGAATCATCCAAACCAACAAAAATAAAACACTATTATGTTTCCGTGACAATGAATTTTGCTGCTCTGTTCTTAGTGCCAGTGACTAACCCTCTGTGTGACAAAGAAGCTAAGCCTGGCTACGTGCTTATGACTCATGGTCTTAAGGTTTATAGCATTTCCCAATGAGGCAAAGGACATTCCTCTGGGTGTATTCCTTCCTTTCTTTTTTTTAAACACCCAAAGGTTATATCTTTGCTATTATTGTGTTAATTGAATGAAATTGAAGCAAATCATCACTTTTGATTTTATAGGTTTGTAGGACCCCCTCTGGGGTTCCTCTCTGACTTTGGCATGTGGAGTTTATTTCCCTCAGAATTCTAGAGGTAGCTCTTGAGAGGTTACTGGAATTTCTAGGACCATTGTCCAAGAACCCTAATCTGATGTACTCCTAATTATCAATCAACCAGTAGAACTTTATTAGTTTCTAGAAAAAGAGTATTTGCTGAGAATGGATAGCAGGGAATGAAGGGTTTTGTTTTTGTTTTTGTTTTTCATTCCTTCAAACTGGAGGAACACTCTCCTTGCACACACAAGGTCCCTGAGGAGAGTTGGCTCAAGTTCAGAGTACAGTGAGAGTGAGGCATATTTGCAGGAAACACGTGTGGCCAAATCTCCTGATTTATGTCCCTGGAAATCTTTTTTTCTTTCATGGAGTCCTTATGAGGTTATACTTAAGTTTAGCTTTCTGCTCGGACTCAGTTTTTGGAGGGCGGTCTTTCCGTCTCTACTTGCAAGTGTTCCTTTTGTCACTACTAATACTGTAGAATTTGTAGCAAACTCTATTGGCTGGTGGGATCTTTGATGGATCTTCCTTCAGTCATTTGAAGACTCTCTACTTTCAGATTATTCATTTATTCATCATCAGGAAAGCATAAGCACAAAGAAACAGAGGTGTTGTGTGTTCAGAGACACATCAGTTAGGACCCAGTGGCCATTCCCTCTTCACCTTCCAAGAAAAAGCAATTCTCCTTATTCACAATCTGGTAGGGAAGAGGGTGAAAGATGGTCTGTTCAGACTTTCTGTAGGAACACTTGGTTGCAACTCATCCTCTCCTGGTTTAAAAAAAAAGTATTGGAATTTTAGCAGGCAGTCAATAGATATTTATTAAGTGCCATCTATGGGCTAGGTAAATGCTGAGGCTACAAAGACTGTCTCTACCCTTGAGAAGCTCAGAATCTAACCGGGGAGACAACATGCAAGGAATTATGTACAAACTAGGCATCTCCAGGATAAATTAGCACAGTTTCACGGTCAATCATCTTTTTTCCTATTCTGCTATGTTATGGAAATGCTTGCTTTGTTTCTTAAGTTCAGAGTAAAATAAATAAAAATATAGAAACAATTACCATAAAGAAGTCACTGGAATAAGGAGGGACTTGTCAAGGCTTCCTGAAGAAGCTGGGATTTTAGCTAAAATTTGAAGGGAATGAGAGATCAGGGTTGAAAACAGAGAGCATTCCATGCGCAGGCAACAATCAGAGAAAATGGCCACAACAGAAGGATTGAGTGTTTTATTCATGGAACATAGAGTAGGTGTTGGGATGTGTGTGTAAGACCAGAAAGGCAGGGAGCAGAGGTTGGTTGTGAAGGCCTTTGAACTGACCAAGCTTCCGCTTGCTAACAGAGGTGATAACTTGAGTTTATTGGGAATTCATTGAGAAGCAGAGTGACAAGGTTAGTCCTACAGTGTACTTAAGGAAGGTCTCTGTATGCTCTGCCTAAGGATTTCCCATTGTTTTTTTCTGAGAGTCTGTGTCTCAATAATGATTTTATTCTGAATATCCGTAGGCTACAGGCTTTCAGTTTTAAGTGGTCCTATTGGTTTTTTTAAAGGTGTTTCTGAAGAAAAGTTTTTCAGTCTTGGTTTTTTGTTTTGTTTTTTAAAGTGAACCCTGCTGGCCAGTTTTGCTGTATTCCCTTTTCAGGTCAAGATGTTTGGTCCTCAATTTTCTTGTTTTTTTCTTTTTTGGAGGTGGAGGGAAGGCAAGGCAATTGGAGTTAAGTGACTTGCCCAAGGTCACGCAGCTAGTAAGTGTCAAGTGTCTTAGGTGGGATTTGAACTCAGGTCCTCCTGAGTCCAGGGCCAGTGCTCTATTCACTTGCATCCCCTAGCTGTCCCCCTCAGTTTTCTTTTGCCATAGGTATATTTGGCACCCTAATTTCTAGAACTGTATCCTAGGGGAAAATTTCAGGGGAGTCTTGTTTATATTCAGTGCTATTTTTTTTAATGTTTTATTTTTTGGAGATATAAAGAGCTTATCCAAACTAGCTTAATTTCCTCCTTTACCTGATACTAGCATGAAACTATTGTGATGCATATGGATATTGCTGAATTTTATTCACGTTCTTTGTGTTTATAAACAAGTTTTGAATGCTTGCTCTAGGCACAATGATTGATTGCTTTATGCTGATACATGAAAAAGTCATTGCTATTGTTTTCAGGATCTGAGTCCATTATAGGGTGATTTGAAAAACTGAAAGCAGAGTATACAAATCCCACACTGTATTGTTTGCATAATATTAAACATTTATTGCTTTGAAATACTTAATAACTCTGATTAATGATGTAAGTAAGAACTGTGATTATGAAACATCCCCAGTACCCAACAGATGATAAATGGGTAAGGCAGACATGGCCAATGTATGGCTTTGTTTTGCTTCACTGGATGTATGTAGCTCATACAAGATCTGAGGAGCCTTATCTCGACTTCTACTCTCATAAACAAGAGGTGCAGGTCTCAGAGCATGGCTGTATCTCCCCCTCAGGTGCACAGGGGTGCCTAGGAGAAATTGAACATGATTGCCTGGTGCCATCCCTTGCACACTGACCAAGATTCAGTTGAAAATCAGTTTTAGTCAACTAGTCAACTTTCAGAAAGAGGTATTTACTAAGGGGGCACATAAGAATTGATATAAAACATCCCCCACCCCAATTCTATGAAACTCTTCCCCCAAGCACATACAGATTCCAGGAGAAAGTAGGTTCAAATGCATTTAATGAAGAGCTAAGCTCTTAGTTACCAGAAGTCTTTTTCTCCCATTTGTGGGGTGCTGAAAAAGCTCCCCTTGAGCCTCATGAATCTGCATCCACTTATTCTTGACTTCCAATGCAGACCTTGCTGTTAGCTGATAAGAGGTGTGGCTAAGATTCTGAGGGGAAGATGGGAGTCCAACATCCTCCAGACCCTTTGAAACTCACAGAGTAACCCTGGAGTCAGGAGGACCTGAGTTCAAATCTGGTCTAAGATACTTGACACTTACTGGTCGTGTGACCTTGGGCAAGTCACTTGACCCCAATTGCTTTGCCTTCCCCCTCCAAAAAAGTAAATAAATAAATTCACTTAATCCTCCTCTAGCCAGAGGTAGAGATGTAAGAGGAGAGGAGAAAGAGACTGGGGACCAAAGCCAAAGCCCAGGCCTCTCCTTAATTCTCAGTGAAGATGGCTGAATGCCGCACTTGCTCCAGACTTTCAAGAGAGTCTGGTGCTAACTAGGTCTATCTGAATATAATTCTCCTACACCATTCCAATTCAAAGGACTTTTTGTACTTAGTCTACAATATATGAGTTCCTCTAGTTAAGGTATTAAGGCTAAAATGGGTTGTCACAGGGGTACTTTGGAGGGGATAGATTTGTCGTTGTTCAGTGCTGTGAGTTGTGTCCAATTCTTCATGACCCCATGTGGGGTTTTCTTGGCATAGATTCTGGAGTGGTCTGCCATTTTCTTTGCCAGATCATTTTCCAGATGAAGAAACTGAAGTATGCAGGGTTAAATCTCTTGCCCTAGACAGTGTCTGAGGCTGAATTTGAACTCACTTCTTTCAGACTCTAGCCCGGGTGCAATACCCACTGTGGTACCTCCCTGTCCCCAAAATAAATAATAAGTGATAAGAAAAAATAAGAGTCATTGAAATATTTTAAATACATAGAAGAGAACAAAAGAAGGTTCAGAGAAAGATGTAGATAAACTGAATTGCTTTAAAATATTTTGAAAACTAGCATGTTGAATCTGCTTTAGTTTTGTGTGAGATGAAAGAGTTCAGAGCGTGAATCTAAGGTCAGTAAAGGTCTTTATTGGAAAGAAATAATTCGAAAGAATAAAGACCTTTTCTGACCTTAGATTCAGATTCTGAACTCTTTCATCTCATACAGTTCGGAGGTCCTACCAAGATTTTTCAGACTTCTCTCTGGAGAGGGGGAGGGCTCCCCAGCCTTGACCAACAGGTAAAGGACATCCTGCTGGCTCTTTCCAGTGACCTTTTGGTAAGGTGGGGGAGTGACTCCCCTCTATGGAGAATGAGGCCTGAGGGGGTCTGAATCTGAGAGCAGAAAATGCCAAAAAAAAGGGGAAACAAAGATTGCGGGAGATCAAGTAAGTCTGTGCACAGACCCAGGTGAGGAGAGGCCTGGGTGATTTGGTGGTGGGTGGGGTCAACTGAGTCTGGCCAGGAGTTGGGAAGATTAAGAGGAAGTTTTCAGGGGGAATGCTGATGAACAGTCCCTGACGAGAGCCCCTCAGAATTCATGCCTCAGCACCCCAAGTTCTGGACCAAGAGGCTGACCTGTCCAGCCAGACCTTGAATCTGGAAGGTGGGGGCTGGCTGATGGGCCATGTCACCTGCTTCTGGCAAAGGGAAATTTCCAGCTTTTACCCACAAGTTACTAGTCAATTGGGAAGAAATGTTTCCTTTAACCCAACTCCCCCCGGCCCAATAATCCCTTAGGAGATAAATTTGGCAAAGCTGGTTGAGACTGTGTTTGTTCTGTATTTCTTTTTTTTGTTTGTGTGGCTATGTGTTGTTTGTCTATTCATAAAGGAAAGAAATGTTTTTAACATTCAGATAAAAAAAATGCCTTGGGAAGTTTAGAAAACTTCCTTCTCTGCCTAACTAAACTTAGAATAGAGAGAGAGAGAGGATTAAGATCTTTAGCAGATAATAGGTAAGCGAAACTTTTTTTAATTTTCTGTTTGTCTGAAATGCCTAAGGCAGAGGTAGAAGGAGAAGCAAAAGGCCTGATTGTGTTTGTTAGGGTGGGGGAGCCACTACCCCTCCCCTTACCACCTTTAGAAGGTTGGAAAAGAGTGCTAGTGAATTTTTAGCCTGACTTCAAAACCAGCAAACCAAGTCATGGGAAGTCAGAAAGAATAATGTCTATCTACCTTTCAGGTTCTATTGGAATTTAGTTCTAAAAATTCAGATAATTATTAAATTCCTGAGGCCCCAGTTTGAGAGAGAAG